>UELU01136750.1:0-21604 GCA_900490025.1 Megastigmus dorsalis | reverse complement strand
AGTATGCATTGTTGCTTTCTGGGATAAATGTGTCTTTCTGAGAGATCCCAGAAAAAAAAATATAGATTTTTTTACAAGGATTGTCATTTTTGTACAAGGATTGTCATTTTCTCAGATATTCTGGTGCGTATCACAATATTTCTTTAGTAAGATTTTCGTGTCTTAATACATAATAGAGACTGGAAATAAAAGCGGGCGCCATAGACGAACATCATCGGGGTCGGGGGTTGTGGTGTTTTAGTTTATTATATAACTGACTCAACTTTCATTTCGCGAAAACCCAGCCGTCGTGAACAATCTTTTAAGTGTCCCAGAATCATGCACATACGCATATATATACTTATATATATATATGTATATATATATTGTAACGTGGCGATTTGTCGCACGTTAACCGCACGAATACATGATAATAAAAATGCCTAAAAAGACAAACTAAGCAGCCAGAAGGGATGTCCCTCCACCTCTCGTCTCGGCCGTTAATTTTAGAGAACAATTATTTATTTTTATTTTTATCTTTTTTTTTATACATGCGCAACTACGCATCGTCGAGCACCGACATCTTCAAGAAAGAAGAACTCGCTGCATCCGATAAATACGCCGCAGCTCCAAGATGCCTAAGACCAAGAAGATCGGAACATCGGATGAATGCCTAAGCTAAGAATTTCAATTCTTTTTTTTATAGTTCTCTCATCTCAATTATTTTTGCATGCACGTCAACTCAATTTTGTAATATTTTTGATTTAATAGACACTCGATTTTTAATGCCTCAAGACTGGTGCCGACACCGAGCGCAAGAGGCGCCGAACCACGACGAAGGTGATGACGAGGGTGTCGCCACCCACCCGCACTTAACTCCGTGACGGACGACCAAGGAAACACGCACGCGACCTCGACACCGGCTACGAGACGAAACACCAGCGACAAGAATTAACAGCGACCGAAAAACGCGACGACAACAAGCTGGCGGCCATTTGCAATGCCGCCAGTAGAGTGAGAGAGAATTTTAAACATTTTTTTAATTAAAAAAAAACGAAGTTTTCATCACATGAGAAATCAGGTGCTTTCTCGTGTCAAAACGTCAGGTGAAAAATCACCTGATTTCTCACCTGATTTTTTTCAGTAGGGAATGTATTAGTAGGGATTTTCAGGTAGGACTCTGGACCCTGACGAGTGTCGTATCACAAAATGGCGCCCAACGTGGGGCATTGTTGAGCGTTGCGCGACCGAGAAAATGGCGACCTAGTTGATTTCGTTGAATTTGAATTCGTTTCCCCCTGTGCGACCTTGGAAATAAACTTTTTGTTGAGTGGAAAATTGTGAATTTTGGTGAACTTAGAATTTTTGTTCGAAATTTATGACGTGCTCTCGTAAGTAAAATTTTGCGACGCGTGCTTAGCGACAACGGCAGTGTGTGAGTGAGAGAGAGAGAGTGTGTTATTTTGCAATCGCGGGCACTGATGCCGGTTGAATATTAACTTTGCTTAATTTAGAGTTGAATTGTGTGTTAATTTAAATTTAATTTTCCTTGTGGATTTATCGAGAAATGCACCGATCGCGACATTGAGTGTTGCGACCAGCGGAAAATTAGCGTATACATATTATATATTTATTGTGACGCCATATTGCTCAGTCGTTGGTCAGGACTGGTTTTTGGACTTTGCGTGCCAGCGACGAGGCGATTTTTCCAGCTTCGAAATTTTCCCCGTTATTTGAATTTATTCGTGCCTTCTTTCCCCACAGGGTTACAGTACCACACATAGCGACTATCGGAAGCACCCAGTCGACACCTGCACATATTTATTGAATATTTTATTTTATTGTCTTATTTCGAAATCATGAACGAGGGATAGGATGTATATTTTATGTATGTTTTTCCAGGCTCCTCGATTTTTATTTCAGGAAGATAATAATCAAGACAATTTGGAATTAGCGACGATCGCATTGGAAATCATCCTATTCTTGTATTTTTTCTCATTTATAGGAAGATTTTAAAATGGTAACCGCCAGAGTAACATACTTTATATTTTTCATTTATTTATGTGATTTATTGACGTGTTTCCCTCGTTCATGTGCAGATATTGAATTTGTTTCTTTTGCCAAAGTGCCAAATTCAATAGTATGTGACTGGGGTAACTGGTACTGTCAACCCCGTTTCTCCCTTTTTCCAGCGACCCAGACCTTGGCCTTGATTAGTTCTCCAGACTGTAGTGTGGAGCGACTTTCCCTTATTAAAAATTTATTTGACCAGCGACTGTCCCCGTTCTGCTTTCCCCAGAGACGTGTATTTTCGAAGAGTTGCCAGTTCCCTGTTTGATGTGCCAGGGAACTGATAACTGGCTCCAATTGGTAGATTGCCCAAATTCCCTGTTGCCAGCTTCAATAATTATTTTTTTTTTGTTTTTGCTTGCTCTCTGTCAAACTTTCATTTCGTGTTTTGGGATTTTCTTTTGTTTTGTCGTTCATCAAGCAACGTTCGCGGAGAATCGTTGCAAGACTGCATAGCGACGAAGGATTAGTATTTCAAGAGGAAACTCAAGATTTCAGATTATTCGAGTATAGCGACAGTAGGAAATAGAGCGACACAGACACTAAATCAGGAATAATGAATCCAGCAGATAGAAAGTTATTAAAGGGGATCCTGGAGGCTTCACCGTCAGCGATGCGATTAAGTGCATCCATCAAGTTATTAAATCCGAAAACTCTCATGGATGACTTGGATGGACAGGGACTCAGCTGCGACGTTGACTTACCGACTCTGAGGCTGAGACTACTCCGAGCAAGCATTCTAGCGGCCGAACCGGATCTGCCAGTTCCTTGGTACCCCGAGTTGGACGAACGAGGAGATCGGCCACCAGCGACGACGACAGCGCTACAGATGAGTGCCTTGGACGAGGAGGTACTCCCTTGGAGGGAAGAAGAGCCGTCTATAGCTCCCGCTAAAAAGAGGAGACGCAAGCGCAAGGAAACGGTGAAGAAAGCGACATCAGCCCCCGATAACCCGAAGCGACAGACACAATCACGGACGAAGGCCACCGCGCCACCGAATACCTCAGACGATCATACATCCGGCCAGGAGTATAGTTCGGAACCTTCCTCAAGTACCAGCCGAGATGTGACGCCGGACCTCACTATGAGGGCACTAGCGACAGGTCGCGTCAGTAAGACGGCCATGCAGTTCGTCACGGCGAAAGACGGAATCGCCGGCGAACTGCCGAGCAACTCCGAGGAGTCATCGTAGCGACGCACCACCCTCGACCAGCCAGCGACGACATTCAGAGGAAGTAGAGGAGCTATACCAGCCGGTTCTGAGCTCCGAAGAGGAGTCGGATGCGGAGGAAAATTTAGAAGACAATGACAGAAGGGCGACCGGGACGGGAACCGCTGAAGCACGAGCTCGAGCATGAAGGGAGGTACGAGAAGATCATACAGTACTACAACTAGACTTGCAACGACTGGTGCAGCAAGTCCACGAGAGGGAAGAGAGGCCACCGGCCGAACTCCCGATTAGCGACACAGGAAAAAGCGATAGGAAGGCGACCCGAACACGGCCCAGAGACGATCCAAAATTGAAATCACACCGGATTGCAGCCATAAGGGGTCACTCACACCGATCAGGAGGGAGTCGAGAGATGGAAAAAGTCGACGCAAGGCAAGAGCTCGTCAAAATCCCACCATCAACGGGAAAAGCCACGAAGGGGCACTAACGAAGAGAGTTCGGACGAGACTGACCGTGACCAAGAGGATAGCGATAGCGACTGGAGTGACAGCGACTCAAGCAACAGCGACGATGGCTCAGACAGCTCAGACAGTTCCAGCAGCGAAAGCAGTGACGATGAGCCAGCTCAGCCGCACCGCCGCGATCACCATAGACGGTCGCGCCGCCCGAGTCCGACAGGAAGGAACCTTCGCTGTATGAAGACTCTGCAGAGTTGGAACTTAAAGTTTAATGGAGAAGATAGTGGAGCGCCCAAGGAATTTCTCGCGAACTTAGAAGACTGTCGAAGCAGCGCATCCTTCTCCAATAAGGAGCTGCTAGGAGCACTGCCATGCATGTTCACCAAGAAGGCCAGTATGTGGTATCGTGGGATCAGGGACGAAGTGACAACGTGGAAAGCCTTCAAGAAAGCGTTCAGACATCAATTCGTAGACGAGTACCAGAGACAACTTAATGGACGAATTGCGACGACGGACTCAGGCCAAGGAGGAATCAATTTCTCATTTCCTCTCCTGCCATAAATTCATCATGGGACATTTTAAGAAACCATCGTCCAAGAAGAAGCAAGCGAGTATAGCCTTGCAAAACTTGCTACCGGACTACAGGCGCTCCATGCGTCTTAAGACCGTGGACACCTTGGCGGCCATTGAAAAATACGGACGTCGGTACGAGAAGGAGAAGGAATGGGATAGACGATATGCGCCCCCACTCTCGGCGGACAAATTGCGACTAGTCGGAGCAGCGCCGCCTGGGCCGAATGGGTCCATGAGAATCGCAGCTGTGGAAGAAAATTTGGCATTGACGGGGGACAGCGACACTGGCGACCTCGGGGAGAAAGATGGACGAAGGGAGAAAAAGACGAAGAAGAAGAAAACGAAGCCAACCAGGCCACCGGACGTAGCTGCTCTCTCTGAGCCGCCGCGGGCGCAGGCACCCATACCAGCGACAGTGACGACGCCGGAACACCCTGTAAGCCCGGCACCAGAGGCTCATGGGAGTCGCAATGCAGCGACAAATGGGAGCCCGCCTCGGAGGAAAAGTACCCCACGGAAGAGCGTGGGCAAGATGAGAAGAGCGACCGCGAAGCCACCAGGGACCGGGATGAACCTGCTTACCCTGACGGCGAACGAACGGGCGCGAAGAATTTGAGCGACACTGAGGACTCCGAGTGGGAGGCCATTGTTAGGCAAGGGAAAGAACTTTTGCGACGACATGGAGCCGCCCTTGGAGGGGGGAGAGGCGACGCCAGTTCTCACGACACCCTCCCGGAGGGAGAAGCATTCTCGAGAGCGAGAATTGAGGAGGCCCGGCAAAAGGCCGCCGTGAGGGAATTTGGGTCAGTACTGCAGAATAGGGAGGAATGGCCCGAGATCCAGCAGAAATTGGGAGAAGAGACAGATTATGCGCGACTAGGATGGGTGAAGAGAGCGGTAGAAATCGTGGACGGCCCGGACGAAGTGAGAGAACCACAACACAGTGCCCACGACGAGGTGATGGACTGGTTGGTTGACTTCGCGCCGCAAGATGAGAGCCCGAAAGGACAACACCCCAGTCCGACGACATCCCTAGAGAATCAAATTCAAGGAAGTCCGGAACCTAGCGACGCAATTGGACGAGAAGAAGATAATGTGGCAGGAGCGATAGTGGAAAACAGATACTTCTTTGCGGTAAACCTTGGAGGGCACCAGTGCAAAGCGCTATTCGATCCAGGATCAATGATCAGTTTTATCGGACTTACGATAGCTAGCCATTTCCAGGACAGATTAAAAACCAGCGACTCCTGCATAAAGACGGTGACAAAAGGAATCAGCAAAACAGTGGGCGAATTAAATGTGCTCATGGACATTCCGGCTGGACGCACAAACTCCTGATCAAAGTTTTGCCAGTAGCCGACTACGAGATGGTGCTAGGAGACGATTTCGCCCATAAATGGGGTATCGAGACGAAATGGGGAGAAAGAGTCTGGCGGATACCAGAGGGGGATTGGATACCATTTAGAAACAGCGACGAAGGTATGGAGACGATGATTCATGCTGAGTGTGCCGGAATATCCGAGCTGAACAACGATGAAAGAGACAAATTGGATGATCTTCTGCGAGAACATGTGCCAAAAACCCCAGCGACGATCGGACGATCTTGGCTGACAGAACACCATGTAGATGTTAGAGGAGCGACTCCAATAAAGCATCGACCAAGGCGTATGTCAACGAAAATGCTCGAAGTGGCGCAACAAGAGGTAATGGAAATGGCAGAGAAGGGGATTATCGAGAGATCAACCAGCGAATGGAGTAGCGCCCCGGTGATCGTGAGGAAATCAGACAGGACACCGAGGTTTTGTATCGACTACAGAGATCTGAACAAGGTGACAGTGAAGGATGCGCATCCCATTCCAACCATGGATGGTATCCTCGATAAGTTACGAAAAGCCAAGTACCTATCCAAAATCGACCTGAAGATGGCGTACCATCAAGTGCCACTGGAAGAAAACAGCAAACAATATACAGCGTTTGCCATTCCAGATTCAGGCCTGTGGCAATTCGTACGGATGCCATTTGGATTGACCAACGCGCCTATGACTTTCCAGCGGCTAATCGACGCCTTGTTTGGACCAGAATACGAACCACAAATTTTCGGATACCTGGATGACATAATCATAGCGACCGACGACTTCGACGAACATCTGAAATGGCTGAAAATAGTGTTAAGAAAGCTAGAGGAGGCAGGGCTGTCTGTCAACCCGAAGAAATGTGAGTTCGGGTGTTCCAGAGTACAGTATCTGGGATTTCTGTTAGACTGCGACGGACTACGACCTGATCTGCTGAAGCACCAGCCCCAGTCGAAGACCAAAAACCAGGTTAGCCTAGCCGAGACGCACAAAGGAAGCTACGGCGGTCGCGAGAACGGAGCGGCAATCGAAAACTGCAAGCGGCTGTCTGTCTCGCACACAGCGCCAAGCGCACTCGACCACGTGTTGACGTGACTGGAAACCGGAGTCATCGCTACGCATCTATTTCACGACGAGCGAGAGGATGCTCCGACGGAATTGCTCACAACGGAAAGGCGGCGCGGAATAAGGCTGCAGACAGCGAAATCAACGTGACACAGCGTGACTTAGAGGTCATGTCGCACGCATCTACGGGTAGCATCACAACTTCAATAGTAGCACCTACTTTTGAAGCAAGAATTGGTTTTGGGTCTTGCATTGGATGAGTATCGTTCCACGTTTTCTTTAAAAAACTTTTGTAATTAAAAGTAAAATTTAGTGATTGAATCTGGCTAACCTAAAAATGGATGCAGTATACGCTATACAGCTTGATTTGCTAAAAGAAATCAATAACTCATTTGTGATCTTCAGAAAAAAGGGTTCAGCTAAGATGAATAAAGTCTCGGCTCAGGCTCGTCTGACGGGATTGGAAGATTGCTATTCCCAATATAAATCTAATCACACCAGGGTACTCGGTATCAAAGACGTTCCCCAGGATCACCTTTACTTTACTTTAAATCTTAGTGAACAAATTATCGATTCGTTTTTTGATAGGAGAGGTGAGTTCCTCCAATTTATCGAGGATGCAAACCAATCCGAAAGAGAACAAAATCCACCTACGTCATCTGTGCACGGTGATCAAACTATTACTACTAATCAAACTGCATTCGAATCCCAATCGCTTCCCAAGTTAAATTTACCCAAATTTTCTGGCAAATTTGCGGTATGGGAAAACTTTAGAGATTTATTCAAGTCAGTTGTTTACCGTAGAGCAGATCTAGATTCGTCAATTAAGTATTATTATCTCAGAACTAACCTAACAGGCAAAGTATTAGAAATGATCAAATCTATACCGATAGCAGGAGATCAGTACGAGATTGCCTTGACTGCGCTTCTTCAGTATTATGATAATAAGTGTCGAACGGTGAATACGTTAGTTTCGTCGATATTAGGAATAAAATCTATGAAATCCGAAACCGATTCTGAATTGAAGCGTGTAAGCAGGGAGTTTTTTAGTCCACTAGAAAGTCTACGCAAGTTGGATCGAAATGACGCTCACATCGCTAATGATCTTCTCGTTTACATTGTCGTAGAGCTTTTCGACAATTGCACCCGAAAGGAATGGAAGAAATCTATTGATAAGTCAAATGACATTCCTCCTACTATCGAACAAGTTAAGAATTTTATCAAGGGTCAAATTGAAAACCTAGACGAAGGAAAAGATTCTTCAATTAATACTCCAGATAACCATTCAAAAAATAAAGGAAAAGGCAAACAATCAAAAGGAGAAGGCGATATGAGTACTGTTCACTCCTTGCAAACAACCTCCAATGATTCACTGCCTAGAACGGCGAATTGTATTTTTTGTAACGGTCAACATATAATCGCTAGATGGGATCAGTTTAGTAAAAAACTCGTTTCAGATCGAAGAGAATTTGCAAGAACCAAGCATCTCTGTTTTAATTGTTTGAGCAATACTCATACAAAAACTCGTTGCATGTCTCGTCACAGTTGCTTTACATGCAAAGCGAAGTATCACACACTTTTGCATACCGATATCCCCAATCCAGTAGTCAACCTTAGTACTGCCTCAGCGCAACCTGCTGTCGATCAAGTGGCAAACGCTACTTATCCGAACACTGTGCCAAGTAGAATGACGTCAGGAACTGCACACACTGCACACGTAACCAATGATACTGGAATATTGTTAGCCACGGCTTTAATACGTATCATATGGCCCAAGAATAAGCCATTAACGGTAAAAGCCTTAATCGATCCTTGCAGTCAGGTGTCCCTAGTAACGCAAAACTTATGCAACCAATTGGGCTTGCTACAAGAAAACACACGTTTTAATGTACAAGGCGTAGGAGAAAAGGATTCGCTTTTTACTGATAAACTGGCAAATCTTGAATTAACGCCTCATTTTCAGTTGACTTACCTATTAAATACTACGGCTTTAGTATTATCGAAATGGTCATCATATAAGCCTTCCATAGCTCACTCAATGGAATCCTTTAGTTACTTGAAAGGTCTACAATTAGCAGACCCTAATTACCTTGTACATACACGAATAGAATTACTATTAGGAGTAGATGTCTACGCAGATATCATTGAGGAATCAATTTTACGAGGTTCTGCTCTACAGCCCATAGCGATGAGCTCTAAATTTGGTTAGCTATTAACGGGCAGATGCAGACAAATTGACCCAACTCTGCACTCGAAAACCTTCAATAGTTCAGTGCTCCATTGCGCCGCTGTAGAGGATACAGACGCGCGTCTGTTTGATTTGCTACAAGAATTTTGGCGGGTGGAGGAAAAACCAATGGATAAAAATTCATTTAGAATAAAAATTTATTTAGAAAACCTTTCACATAGGCAAGTAAAAAAATCCTTATTTAAACTTTGAAATATTTATTCTTTTTTTAATTTTACAATTACGTACTTAAACTTATAAAATATTTTAAATTCTTAAAAATTTATTTTTATGTTGAGTTATTTATCATCGCGGGTTTTCTATTGGAAGATAATCGGCTAGTAGGGCAGTAAAGGAACAAGTACTTGGAAATAATTCAAACTTTATTGTAGAACACTCGGAGATACGGATTTGCGCCATGTCTCGCTGTTACGCTCCATACGGAAGGTGTTGTCGTTTGAGTAGTCGGAGACCAAGAGAGGGACGAGAGCGCGGTGCCGTACCTTGCGCGCCTCGCGGCGCGAGTCACACATGTGCACACTAGCATACTTTACAGCTCCCTCATAGGCTAATTTGTCATCGCGTGTTCGTGACGTCACACCGCGAAGGCCAACGTAGACTTTAGCTTTCTTTTCACTCTCTCGGTTACATAATCACACTATACGTTCTTTCCTTGCTTCTCATATTCGCAACATACCGCACACCTTCGTCGGCCAACGGCGAACGCAAATTTACAACTAATAAAATTCTTTAGTGGGGAGTAATACGATCTTTACAATAGGACGACGGAACGACCCAGTACTGGTCGTGACAGTGACTACACGTACTCGGCTATCCTCACCTGGATGCAGCGTTGTAATTCTCGCTAACGGCTATTTCCCGGGCGCGGTGAGTTCGTTTCACAAGATTACTAAATCTCCTATCTGGGGGGACGCATGAGGTTGAAGCCATTTGTTCCGCTTTTGAAGAGTAGACAAATACTCGTTTTTCGATCGATTCCAGTAATGTTGGACCGTTTGGGCTAATAATTGCCACCGTTTTCCTATTGGGAAATGTACGGTAGATAAATCCGATTCTGGCACTAAATAGGAGGCGCGTTGTATCAGAAAGTGCGCAGGCGTTAGGACATTTCGGTCAGAGGGATCGTCTGAAAGCCCTATCAGCGGCCTGGAATTTAGGTACGCCTCTATTCTGCAAAGCAGAGTAGAGAATTCTGAAAAGGTGAGTACGTGGTCACCGATTACTCTCCGCAAATGATATTTAAAAGACTTTACCGCCGCCTCCCACAGGCCTCCAAAGTGCGCTGCACATGGCGGGTTGAAATGCCAATAGGTACCTAACTTAGAGAGTTGATTTGAGCTTGGTGACTGGAAATCTACTTTGTCATTCAGCATCGCCTTTAATTGAGTGTCTGCGCCAACAAAATTAGTTCCTCTATCAGAGAATAATTCTTTGCAGTGGCCCCTGCGCGCTGCAATAAACGATTCGGAAGAGTAGTCTTCCGCTAACTCCAAATGTACCGCTTTTGTCGCCATATATACGAAAACGCACACAAAGCCTTTGAGGGTACCTTTGCCTCTGGTTTTTGTCAAGCGGACACTGAATGGCCCAGCGTAGTCTACGCCTGTTTTTTCGAATGGGTTGGTTAGACGAACTCTAGCTTCTGGGAGGTCGCCCATTATCTGAGAAGGGACTCGAGCAGCATATCGTACACACTGAAGTTGCTAAGGTCAATTGCGTGCCACCATGCAACTTGTGCCAATGAGCTTGACGGATGAAAAAGGTAGTAAGTGCGCAGACCGTGGTAATATAACCGGATTTCTATTGCTTTCATTGTTCAAGGAGTTGACAAGCCTTCCGCCCACCTTGATAAGGTGGCTCTGTATTACAGGACTTAATGAAGCATGGGAATTTTTGCTATTTAATATTTTGCCTGCAAAAAGGAGTTTATACTCCTCATCGAAATATGCTCTCTGAACAAGATAGCAACAGAATAATTGCGCATCATTCATTTCATTTGCACTGATGACTCTACCTACATGTTCCGTACGGTTTAGCAAGAAGGATAATTGAAGAATCCTATACAATCGCTTTTTATTCAAACTTAACTTCCTACCAGTCTTGACAACAAACCTTAAACAATAAGCGGTAATTCTAAGCACTGTAGCAAGCGACGAATGTTTAAATAGTGGGGGCCAATTTGGCTTAATATCTTGTTCAGGTTTTGCGTTGCTTACACGACTTGTGACTTGGTAGGTATTTGCGATGATCAAATTCATTATACCAAAATTCAGTTCGTCTTGTTCCTTGGGCCAAGATCCGGTTTCTTTGATCAGAAGGTCTGGACCGTTCCACCAGAGATCATTTGATTGAAGCTTAGAAGGCTGAACGCCGCTGGATACAAAATCAGCGGGGTTACTTTTTGACTTAACATGATGCCAGAACGCGTTAGGTAGTAAGGTATGAATTTCAGAACATCTGTTTGCAATGAATACGTTCCAACGGGATGGTTGGTCTCTCAAGCAGAACAAAACGTCTGCCGAGTTTGTCCATAGATGAACATCGTTAATATCAAGTTTAGTCGATGCCAGAAACTGCTTAACTAACCGCGTTAGTATTACAGCTGCGCAAAGCACAAGTCGGGGAATACTCAACGTCTTTACAGGTGCTACTTTGGACTTTGCTATCTGTAGTGAAGTGGATGCGCTGTTCCCTTGCAGAATTGTCAAGTATAGCACAGCTCCGTAAGCTACTTTAGATGCATCAGCAAACCCATGTATTTCTACTCTTGTTTGTGATTTGTAACCTGTCCATCTTGGTATCTTAATATTGCTAATCGATGGAAGATCCTCTCTCCAACGTGACCATTCACCTGCGAGATCCGCAGGGAGGGGATCGTCCCAAGCTAGTTTTTGTCGCCAAAGAGATTGCAATAATACTTTTGCTACAACAGTTACCGAAGAGATCCAGCCTAATGGGTCGAAGATGCGTGCGATGCGGGAAAGTACACGTCTTTTCGTTATCGGCTCAGTTCAAGCCTTATCTTCTACATGGAAACAAAAATAATCACCAGTGATATGCCAAGTAATACCTAATACCGGGATTATCGTTATTTTTTCTTCTGCTAACATGTTGTCGGGTAACATTGAAAGTGTTTGAGGATCATTCGAGCACCATTTTCTTAGGTTTATCTGAGCCTTGCTGAAAAGACTAACTAAATCAGAAACTTTTGTCTTTGCTTCTGTAAGTGTGTGTGCTCCTGTCAGCACATTATCAGAATACATCTCATTTCCGACTACATCAGCAGCTACGGGGTGTTCTTACTCGTGATCATTCGCCATCTGTAATAGGACGCGAATCGATAAATACAAGGAGCGAGTCAATCCAGACGTGAAGAAAAAGTGTCTTGACCTTGAAGAAGGCTCGACTCCTTCTATGGTGGCCATATGCCCTAAATCTAAATACTTCTTCATAAACTTTTTATACTCCGTCTCCAGTCTTTCATCCTTTTGGAAGTTCGCTTCTAGACGTTTGAGTGCGCTTAGTGCGTGTGGGTAGGATTTCCCTATATTTGCTTCGTTTGCATATTGCTCATTTATCCATGGCAGTCTTACGGTATAGCGTCCGTCTTTATCTCTACATGTAGTTTTAATGAAAAGATCCTCACAAGCTTTTTCTTCTTTCGAATAAGAATTTTTATTTAGAAAAAAGGTTTTCTAAATAAACACAACAAATTTTACGATATACTTTTTCGTTTATTTTTTTTCATATTTATTAGATTATATACATTATAGCGGGGCAGGATTTAGGATATCGAGGTAAAAGTACGCGGAAGCGGGTCTAGAACCCACGACCTCGGGATCCAAAGGCACGCTGCTTAACACTGAGTCAACGCCGCATTGGTCTCAACTCAGCTACAGATCCTACCGACTACTTCATGCCGGTAACACAGGGATCTACCATTCGCCGACTAGCTTCTCAAATCCGCGTCCGTTATAACACACAGACACACACACACACACACACACGCACACTTTTGGGGGGAGCTACATATACTATAGAGATGATAAACTTCTGGCCCTTACTGCGGCTCAAGAGATTAGCGAAGACGGAAAGACGGAATTAGTGTACGAAGTGAATAGAGTGGAAATGGAAGACGAAGGAAAGGAGCAGGATTAAGAAACTAGGTCATTAAAGCTCCTCAAAGAGAAAGTCGAAGCTCTGGTGAAAAACATACACACAGAGTTGAAGACAATGGCAAAGGCTACTAGCAGAGCACTAAAGGACTTTACGAAGACCAAAGTACGTACTCAGTCGAAGGATAGAAGTAGCAAGGATCGAGAGAGCCAAACCTCTCCCTCCTTGGCCCAGAGACAGATGTAACAAACTCCTAACAAGCGAAGGAGAAGATCACCGCTGCAGGGCACGGCAGTCAGGAAGAAGACGAAAAGGACGCAGTCCCGACCGCCCACCCTAGCCAGGGAGACACCTTAACGGGTGGTTGAAACACGGAAGACGAAGAAGAAGAATAAAGAGGAAGACAAAGAGAGCAATGGTACCTTAAGTCAAAAAGGTACCAGAAACCAAAGACCGACACGGACAAGACCATCCCGGCCGGATGCCCTTATTATAAGGGCTGCTGACGGTGAGTCATATGCCGATATCTTAAGGAAGATGAAGGCGGATCCAAAACTGAAGGAAGTTGGCGAAAGCGTAAATAGGATACGCAAGACGGCGACTGGAGACCTGCTTCTGGAACTTCAACGCACAGCAGAAGGGAAGGCAACGGAACTTCAACAATTGGTACAAGGAGTGCTAGAAGAAGGTACCTAAGTAAGGACCATACAAGACGTAGGAGTCTTTGAAATAGAGGACCTTGATGTGCTAACTAGCAAGAAGGACATTGTTGAGGCGATACGCAATGAGTTCCAAGACAGCGACCTATCCCCAACTGAGGGGGTGACAATAAAGTCATTGCGGAAGGCATACAGTGATACGCAGCCGGTTGTTATTCAAATGCCAATAAAAATGTCTCAGCAGATGATAGTAAAGCAGAAAATCAGGATAGGCTGGGTAGTATGCAGAATACGAGAGATGAAACGGAACGTATGTCCACTTCGCTATTATAAATGTCTAGAATTTGGACATATCGGCAAAAACTGCACAATAACACAGGATCGAAGTAACCTCTGTTACAAGTGTGGAACCGAACGGCATAAAGCAAGAGACTGTAAAAACAAACCGAGCTGCGTACTCTGCCAGGACAAAGGCGCTGTAGAAAAAATGGACTATGCTACCGGTAGTTATACATGCCCAGTCTACCGAGCAGTACAAGTTAGACGGAAAAAATGAAAATAGTGCAGTTAAATCTAAACCATTGCGCAATTGCACAGAACCTACTGAACCAATACGTCCGTGAAACAGAGATGGCTATAGCAATTGTGTGCGAACAATACAAAGAGCTAGACGAACCATCGTGGGATATAGACAGCACCGGTAAAGCAGCTATCTGGGCATGTGGTGATACTGCTTTTCAGGAAAAAATGATAAACCATGAAGAAGGATTTGTACGCGTTAAGGTAGCAGGTATACATATTTACAGCTGCTACGCTTCCCCCAACGCGCCAGTCGAGCAGTTCGAGCTTCTGTTACATCGACTTGTGCAAGATGCTGCAGGAAGAAAACCGATACTGATCGCAGGTGACTTCAATGTCTGGGCGGTTGGGTGCGGCAGTCAAAGGACAAACCAGCAAGGTCGAATGCAATTGGAGGCATTCGGGCTCTTAGATTTGGTTTTAGTTAACCAGGGATCTACTTACACCTTTAGAAGAGGAGACAGGGTCTGTGGTAGATCTGACCTATGTTAGCAGCTGCCTTATTGGCGCAGTTGACGCGTGGACAGTGAGTAAACACTACATAAATAGTGACCACCAGGCATAATAATGGAGGTAGGAAAATCAAGAGAAGGATCCAGTGTTAGTGTACAGACCAAAAGAGTCGGTTGGAAAACGAAGGACTATGACAAGGAGATGTTTCTGTTGGCACAGGAAGAAATGGAGCTGTCTGGGACGGCGAAAGGTAAAGCGAAACTGGCGACGGAAATAATCACTAGAGCCTGTGACGCTTCTATGCCAAGAAGAGTGACCAGCCATAGGCGACTACCAGTATACTGGTGGGACATGGACGTCGAGAGTGCGCGCAGCGAGTGCCGCCGAACTAGGAGGCACGAGCAACGGGCAAGGAAGAAATACTACAAGATTGGTCGAGGTCAAGAAATAGTGGAAGCCCGAAATCAGGAAATGAAAGACGCTAAACGGAAACTCAAGAAGAAAATCCGGGACAGCAAACGGCGGTGTGTTAAAGAATTACAGGACGAGGTAGAATTGAATCCCTGGAGTTGGCCATACAAGGTGGTGATGAAGAAAATAAAGAGAAGCTATGTACCGCCTCCCAAGGGTCCGGAGTTATTACACCGGATGGTGACTACTCTGTTCCCCAGATAGCTGGAGGAACCGTGTGTTATCGAAGCGGGGGATGCCCCTCCTCAAATCACAATGGAGGAACTGCTAGCTGCTTGTAAAAGGGTAGAAAAGAAGAAAGCTCCGGCCCAGATGGCATTCCCAATATGGCATTGAAACACATGCTATCTGCGTACACCCAGAGGTTTTTATAGACTTGTACAACTCATGTCTCGAAGAAGGAAATATCCCCACTATTTGGAAGACACAGCGCTTGGTGCTACTGCCAAAAGGTAAGAAGCCGCCTAACGACCCAGCCTCGTACAGATCACTCTGCATGCTGGACACACAGGGGAAGATCCTAGAACGCATACTCTGTGTTAGAATGGACCAGGCTATTGAAGGCGCAGTAGGACTGGCGGAATACCAGTACGGTTTTCACAAGGAGCGTTCTACCCTGGACGCAGTTGGTCTGGTAATTGAAACTGCGCGAGCAGCGACAAAAGGAGACAGATGGAAAGGAGGAACAAAGAAGTACTGCGCTATTGTTACACTGGATGTTAAAAATGCATTTAACTTAGCTAAATGGTGTAAAATACATGAGGCGCTCTGAAAACGAAATGTGCCTCTCTTCATAAGAAGGATGATGTCCGACTATTTGAAGGACAGAATCCTACTATATGACACTCCGAATTGCACCAAGACTTACGAAGTCACAGGAGGCATTCCCCAAGGCTCAGTGCTTGGTCCACCAACTTGGAACATCATGTATGATGTACATTGACTACGACTACCTGAAGAGGCTACTGTAATAGGATTTGCAGACGAACACATAGAAGATGTTAAAACAATAGCAGATGAGGCAATTTGTACAATACACGATTGGCTAGCAGAAACCAGACTGGAATTAGCCAGCCACAAGACAAAAGTTATCCTGATTTCGGGTAGGAAGAAACTAGAGACGGTAACACTGATGTTGGATGGACATGAGATTGTATCTCAACCGACCATCAAGTACTTAGGCATCACCATTGATGCAGGCAACCCTCGAAATTGTGAGCGATAAGGCAGCGGAAGTGGGCGCCGCTCTATCACGATTGATGCCAAATGTAGGAGGGGCAAGTCAAAATCGAAGGTTACTCTTAGCTAGTATAACCGCATCGATTATGCTGTACGGGGCCCTAGTGTGTGCTCATGTTATGCTGATCAAAACCTATGTACGAGCCTTGTCTAGCGTGTATAAGCGAATGGCGTTAAGGGTGGCGTTGTCTTATCGTACGGTATCGGACGAGGCGGTGTGCATCATAGCAGGTACACCGCCCATTGACCTCATAGCCATGGAGAGAATGGACGTGTACGAAGCAAGGAAACGTGCAAATGACAACACCCAGAGGAAAATCTGGGAAACCGCAAAAAGAAGACGATGACTGTATGGCAAGCAAGATGGGATGCCAGCGAAAAGGGGCGATGGACACATCGTCTCATACCAAAGCTAGAGGACTGGATTCATAGGAGACACGGGGAAGTTAATTACTACGTTACACAATTTCTCACCGAACATGGATGCTTTCGAGCTTACCTGTACCGGTTTAAGTTAGAAGACACTTCAAGCTGCCCAGTACGTTTAGATGCAAACGAAGATGCAGAGCACGTCTTCTGTGTCTGCTCGCGATACCAACAGGAGCGAGAAGAACTCGAGAGTTATCTCCAGATCAGAGTGACTTCCGAGTTCATTATGACGACGATGCTCACTTCAGAGGACGGATGGTGCACTGTCAGTAATTATGCTGCGAGCATACTCAAAAAGGTCAGGAAAGACGAGGAAAGAAGAAGAAGACGAGAGATGCGGCACGAAGCTGACGACCGCACGATGCGGTAAGAAGTAGACGGAAGAAGTAAAAGTACAGGAAGGGTTGCAAGATGCAAGAAATGACGACCTCATTCAACAGAAGTAGGCAGAAACCATACGCTCCCCCGCGAAGGATTACTTTGCGGCAGTACCGCGGAGATTCTCAGCTAAGAAGATAAGAGGTGGGAGTTTTTTTTAGTGGGTATATCTGGTGCGGCCCCGTGCCAGGGGAGACCCACACGAGGGGAGCTCCGTACGGCTCCTATCAGTGCATTAAATATTTCTCCAACTCTTCGAAAAAGAAAAAAAAACATATATATATATTTACATTATAAGAACATATATTTTTTTTTATTATTCTAAGCTAAATTACATATTATGGTCTCCTAAGTCAGTAATCCAAAATTTCATTTTATTAGCAGCAAAATTCCTCCTTAATGGGCTTAAACAATTTGTTTAAACATTGACCTTCTTCGCCTTGTAGGGCTCCAGCCACCCCCTTGCTCCCTCTCGCGTGTGTGTGCGTATGCCTGTGTAGGTGTCTTCAGCACGTTGCTCGGCCTCTTATAATTCTGTGAAGTGTTATAATATTATATTCGATTTTATACTATGCGAGAGGCAGCTTAGTGGCCACGTCCCGTTTCGAGGAAATGTCACTCCACACCGCATTAGCCTAGGGTGGCTCTCTGCCGCGAAACGCCGGGAGTACTTCATAGGCTCCTTGGCGTTCAACATCTTGGCGTATCGCAACCCACCCTACTTAGCCGACAACTTCACGCATATGAATGTTGACGTGTGCGTGCGCTCCTTCAGCCGTCTCCCACCTAGGGTCCTCACCTACTCCACGCCTAGGGCAGAGGCCATGCGGCGATCTTTCCTTATCACCGCGTCCGACCTCCTTAACCAGCTAGGGCCTCTGGAGTTCGACCCGGATCGCGTGCATCATTTTAAGGACAACTTGTTCGCTCAACTACAAGCGCGCGACCGGGTCGACTGGATGCACCGAGTGGCGACTGAGGGCCTTCCGGTGGACGGCTGAGGGGCCACTGCCGATCATCACGGCAACATGACGGATGCCACCACCACCAACAACACCAGCATAGTATCTCGAGAGACTGCCTTTTATCGTTAATTTAATTTTTCCCTTTCAATTTCTGTAGGCAGTATAATCGGGACATATAACTTTGCTTTTTCAATTATTTTTTAACTGCTCTCATTTTTATTTATTTTTAATTTTTTTTTTTAGTTATTATTTTATTTTAGTAGCGCCAAAATATGCGCAAAACAGAAGCAGAGAGCAAATCTTGTTAAGTTTTTATTTTTCTCATATATTTTATGTTATTATTATTATAGTTATTGTTTTCTTATTTTACAAACATGTAAAACTGTATACTCTCTTTAGGTCACATGGGGTCCTACCTCATGGCCTCAATAAATATATACTCTACTCTACTCTACTCTACTCTCTTTAACACGTTTCTCGTGTGCCGACGCCGGGACGTTGCCGCTACCCGTCCTTTCCCTCGGGCTCCGCGGCTGCACGCTTCTCTCCTGGGCTGTTATTATGAGAGTTTATAAGATAAAAGCATACAGATGAGGATAAGCTCACACGCAACATTTTTCAAAATTTTCAGTATTGTTGAATCCACTTACAATTTATTATTTATTATTTATTATTATTACAACTCTCTACATCTTAAAATTATAGCACTGATGTGTACTAAAAAAAAGATAAATGTTTTTCTTAAACTTTCAAGACTTTTTTAAGTATTCGAGTTAACGGCTGACATGTACAGTTGTTAAACATTTTAAGCATTACATCGACACAGTCTTTGTTATAAACTCATTTCATTATTATAGAATACATTTTAAAATGGAAAATAATTCAAAGATAGGTTTATAAGTATTTCTTTCTATGGATTTTGGCACTTTATGTGCTGGTAAAAAAAGGTAACAGTAGCAGGTGACGCGTTGTAAAAAAGATCTACCGTCTCAAGGCAGACACCGTAGCCAAGCCGCGCATTCCTACTCCACAGGCGGTCCAACTTTTCCGAGGGATAGCGCAGACATTTTCATGACGCGTAGCATTACGTCTCTGCAAACGGTTCGACTGCGCCGAAGCCTGGTGACCGATCAAGTCAATGGGGATTGCAGCCCCAGAGGCCCTCAGCCCCTGGGCTGTAATTCCCATTGTTTATCTACTAAAAGAATTGTTTTTGAATTCCTAAAGAACACTGGAACACAACTTAATGAAAATAATTATCCTAATCAAAAAATCAGGTCACATATTTATAGCACTTTAAAACATAATATTAAAAGAAACCCACATAATTCCGCAATTGATCAATCTATATTAGAAAAGTACAAAAAAACACTAATAAATTTTTAAAATCTCATGATGACTTGTATTTTATTAAGGCAAATAAATGCAATACAACGGTGGTTATGACCAACGAATTTTACATTAATAAAGTAGAAAATTAACTTAAGAATACGGAATATTATACAATAGTAAAAAAAAGCCACTAGATGAGTTAAAAAAAAAAACATGAAGAATTTTCTTGTAAAATTGAAAAGCATGAGTGTCTATGATAATAAGGCTTGTTTTAATCCTATTAAATTTAATCTTGATAATTGTAATCCTGCTCAGGCTCACGGACTGATAAAAATTCATAATCATGATAAGCCAGTTAGAATCATAGTTTCTGCTTAATAATAATTGGTGAAAGGCCAGATCGATCATCATGGAACGCAAATTGTTGTTAACATTTAAAATTCTTTATTAACGACGACGACGTTTCGAGGGTGTAAGAACATATACCCTCCTCTTCAGGCTATACATATATAGTATACAACTTTAATCACTTAATATAAAAGTAATAATCTGGAAAGAACAAATCATAGTTTCTGCTATTAATAGTCCAACTTATAGTTTTGACAAAAGCCTTTCGTTATTATTTGATAAGTACATTCCTCGTCCAAAATGTTCTCTGAAGAATAGCTTAGACTTAAAAAATATTATAGATTCAATAGTTATTCCAGACAAATATGGGCTTGTTTGTTGTCTCACTTTTTACTAATATTCCTAATCATCTTGGATTACAAGCACTTGCAAAGAATACTTTCTCTCACAGCATTATCTTTTTGCTCAATTTTTTGTTTAATGAAAAATTTTATAAACAAAGCAAGGGTTAACCCATGGGTTTCTGCACCAGCCCCTGGTTTGCACAAATGCCGTTAGAAGAACTTGAAATATCAAATCTAAATTCACTTTCCAATGCTAATAATAATAAATTACCTTATAAAAGATATATGAATGATTGTATACTTATATTACATGAAGCCCAAATTGACGCCACACTCCAAGTTTTCAATAGTTTATATGACACACTAAAAGTCACCGTGGAAAATGAAGAAAACGGATATTTAAACTTTTTAGATCTACAGTTAATAAGAAATAACTTTAATACTGTTATTACAAATTCCGATAAATTATAATCTGGTAGACAAAGTTCATCCAATAGCAAATTCCATAAAGACAATATTAGGTTAGTTAAAAATTTTCTGAAATTAAATGACTATTATCCCGAATGTTTTATTGAAAAATATATTTACAAAAGAATTAATAAAATTTCAAACATTAATAATAACATAGTGCATATAAATAGTAGAAATCTTTAATAGACCTAGAATAGTTTTAATTTAAATTGAAATAGAGTAATTCCAGTCAAAATTCGGTAATTAAACAATAATAATATTTAAGTATGGGAATATTATTTAAAAAATAAAGAAAATATTTTGAATAAAAATTTTAACAAAATGCAAAAAAAATGTAGTAGTAAATTCTTTATTTTATCTTTAGATTTATGTTACAATATTTTACATCTTAACCCATTAACGACCGAGAATCGTATTTTTTTTCATCATTTTTAAGACAAATTCTCATCATTAAAAAACGAGAATTTTCAAATGAAAAATATGGTCTCCCGTACTTTGCAGTGTGCTCTTTCAGAATCTGGCGTTGAAATTGCGATTTTTCTACTAAAAAAAATATGGCCGCTTTTAAACAAAAAAAAAACACGAAATATCGAAGACATTTTTTTTCATGATTTTTTTTCTCATAGAAAACGCCGAATGACCCCCTCTTTTTTTTCAACCATGAGTGCACTAAATAGTTGTAGTTGAGCGGCGAATTTTTTAAATTTGTAACAATTAATATTTTCACCCGCGAAATGGCGTTTTGCACCCCTTGAGGGACGACCAAAATTTCACATTTCGCATAAAATAGAAAAAAAAATCGAATCTTCACGAAAATTGGTATCTCGGGGTTGGGTTTTCTAGGTCGCTGATTACGATTCTGCCCTCAAAATTTGAAAATTCAAGATGGTGGATCCAATATGGC
>UELU01136748.1:0-170697 GCA_900490025.1 Megastigmus dorsalis | reverse complement strand
GTGTGTGTGTGTGTGTGTGTGTGTGTGACCTCGTTATACTCGGTGAGCTTTGGCGTACTACTGGGGACTTTCGACATTAACATAATATACACACGTGCGCGGCTTGGGAGGAGCGACGATTATCGTTGTTGTTCCCGTTGATGATGCCGCACTTTTGTCGGACGACGCGGAGATCGGCTTGGCTTCTTCTTCTTCGAGGCGATCCGTTTTATATTTGCAATAGGCCTTTTTCGGTCAATTGTCTTCCGATGGTCGTTCGTTGATAATGCATATAGAATGTGCACTTCCGCGAAGCGTTTGGCTGGTTGGCCTCTGGCGGTGCAAGATTCGCAAAAGCGAATTGCGATATATTCATAAGGGACGTCGCTTATACACGATTTGGATCTTTATTGAGCTTGTCAATTTGTACACATGATACGTGGACTTTTGTCTGAGAGAGAGAGAGAGAGAGATCGACTATATTTACTTATATGAAATGAGCTGATCGTGTGTAAATGCGGGAGAGACGTAATTAGTGTTCGAACGAAGGTTCCAGGTATAACTGCAGGCATTAGCGGCTCGGTATAGTCAATAATATATATACGATACATTAAGTGTTCCTTGAAAAGGCATTTAGTAATTGAGCTTTAACTGTGAGCATTTAGTGGGAATCGAGTCGAGTCACATATTGTCTATAGCTCCAAGTCTTTTGCGGTTTAATACCGATACATATATATATATATAATATTAAATTTTTTACTTTTCCGATGAATGATAATTACATTATTACTGTCCAGTAAGGAATGAATGTTTATACATAGCAAATGATTGTTATTACTCCCAGTCCCCACCGGCAAAAATTTCGATATTAACACGAAGGAAGCTTGAATTTAGAAACCTAACGCTATTTGAACGGTATATAAACACCGGTCGGTCGAATCAAGACCGACAATTAAACATTTAGTCATCCGAACGATCCGCAGACGACTATATATAAAATCAACTCTCGAACCGGTGGTCGCGAGTCGCGGCTGAAAACTATATTTACTTTAGCTAATTGCCGACCGTCTATGTAGCGGCGTTAATAACGCGCTTCATTCGGGTTTCGCATGCGGGACTGTAAGTGCACGCGAGCGCATGGCTTCTGCTTCGAAATAGCCTCTAGAAATTCTCCTTTTGTTTCGCAAGCGCGCGACGTGCAGGAGAAATCGGCTGCTGCAGCACTAGACGCTATCCTGTTTTTCCTACGCCAAAAAGCGGTTATACATACATATATATATAGGTATATACCGACACGGGCCTTATCTACTTTTATCATAAGGGCGTGTATTATAAGTACGTATATATATATATATATGCGGAACGAAGTCCAAAGAGGCTTCCTGCTGCTGCAGCGACGCGTCATGGGGGCTGCGGAGAGAAAAGAGCTGGCCGAGGGGAATTCCCGTGACACGCCCGGAATCGTCGCTCGATAAACTTGGTTGCATGCACGGGGGGGAAAAAGAAAGTTGCTCCGAGTTTGGCAATTCTCTTATGCTGTGCACGCGTGTGTAAACTTCGTTTTCGCTTGGGTTTTTTTTTTTTTTTTTGAAAATCTAGATACCTAATTCATCGAGCTGTTGATTAATTTTCAGTTATTTTGAAAACGTAGGACGGATTTTAATTTGAAATGGAGATGGAAATTAATCACACTTCATTATGTGTACTGATTAATAATTAAGTGTGATAAAACTTTTGCAGCAGTTGAACTCTTGATTGTGAAATCATTGATAAAAATGCTCATAAAATAATAGAATATTGTTTTATAATAGACAATTGTAGAAAAATACTCGTTCTGTTTTTCACTTTGTAGACTCCTATTTGAAATACGAGGGAAACATTGTTTATTACGTATACATTTCGGGAAACTCCGATAATATAAAACCACTCCGTCGCTGTCCTTTAAAAAATTTGCGCATTATTTCAAGTAAATTCTTTTACCTGTTTCAATTGACACAAGCGTGCGTAAAAGAACACAAGCGCAAAAACTGAAATCAATCAGAACCACCCTTCAATACACGGACATACATAGGCCAATCCCCTCGAAAGACTTACCAGGGTCAAGCTCACTTCCACACACACATGCGCGGGCGCAAAATAGGAAATTCGGCGTGACTTAACCTATAGAGGCCAACCCCCCTCGCCTGTGGCCTTTCCCTTGAACCCTGCATAACCCCTCACGCCCCCACCCAGACACACACCAAAGAGACGTGCCATTTCTCATCGTGCTCTAACTAATGTAAGGGGGGAAAAGAATGCTGCTGTTCCTGCTGCTGCTGCTGCTGCTGATTCGGCTGATTTTGTGCGCCTCGGCGCGATGCACATGCGTGTATAGATCGAGTCTCTGTCGCTAATGGTTAAGACTGGAAGTCGAGGGTTGACGCGGGCTTGAAATCATTATTTAGAGGGATACACGGTGCGATAGCGCACGTGTATTGATGTTTGTTTCTCGGTGACTACGCGAATACTGCTGGTGATGAGGTGAGCTCGTGTAATTTAGCGGTAGGTAAACGAAAATCGATGACGAGCAATGGCGATCAGTTTGTTTAATTAATGGAATCCTTTTTTTTTTTTGTTCAATATAAAGTGATTAATTTAATTGTATTTTATGATTGAGGAAGCATATATTATCTACTGAAATATTACACCATTGTAGTTGCCTAAAGTAAAACTCAATAGTTAACTGTGGATAATTCATTTTTTTTCTTGCATACTAATTATTTTAATCGACGTTTCGTTTTAAAAATTATTTTAATGAATTATAATATAACCGAGAATAACTGGAAAATCTTTTATCTCGTGTTTCCTCTTTTTTTAAGCAAATATGGAGTCGATAAAGTGAGACAGAAAGGGAGAGAGAGAGAGAGAGAGAGAGAAAAGTTGTTTTCCATTACATTGCCTGAGTTTCCACCCGACGTAATTTATAGAATTACAAACGACTGGATGCACAATTCTTTTTGAATGTCCAAAGAATCTCCCAGCGCGGCTTGAAAAAGAAATGCAAAACGTCCCCAGCGCGAGAGCAATCAATACCACCCTCTCTAGTCTCTCGTGCACAGTTGAAAAAACTGGAAATTACGTTTTCTATATTATATATCGTGTCCCCTTGCGTTATACTATTTATGCGTTTATTTCTTTTAGAAAGACGTGTATATTTATATTTTTCTATTTTGTCGTTGGATGCCAAGTTCTTCACGCGCATGCCGATGATTTAATTCGGTGCGTTCTATGAAAATTTACTGCCTTTGGGATAGCTTTTTAAGAATTTACACTCGCTTCTTTCTTCGTTTGCGCAGTTATCCTCCACTTGACTTTCCTTGCCTTTCGAGAACTTTAAATAGATCAAAAGAAATGCAAAAGTCTACAGTCAGTTCCTGTCGTTTTTTATCCATTTTAGTCATAAATTGAGAAAGTATCTTTAAAAAATATTTTTAAATTCACTGCCTCACAACTCGAATTATCATTATCATTTAAAATAATTTTCTCTTTTTGACGCTACGTTAAATCAATAAAGAATTCTGTTGATTCTTTAAAGGCTCAAATGTTGAAACTGAGGCTTGTTCGCTACTGTTAAATAATTATAAACAAATTTAGCTACAGCGAATAAGCCAAATCTCAATACTGCATGACTGGAAAATAAGGCTCACGCTTATAAAAGAAAAAAATCTTTTGTTTTCTTAATTGCTTAAGCAATAATTACTTATTGAAATTAAATAAAAGTTTATCCAGTTATAATAGAATGTTTTATTCGAATCAGCGGATGTAACCCCTAATACAAAAACGTCATTGTAGCAATATGTAAAAAATTTAGTAAGGTATTCAAACAAAATGTAGAAATAACCAATTAACGTATGTTATTTATTTACTACATCTATTACTTAGTAAAATTGTTACATGCAGAACTATGTAACATGGTAAAGATTGAAATTCTTTTTTGTGTTTTTACCGTTACTCAAAATAATAATAAAGTAATGAAATAATTACATAAAAACGTTTTCGAACTCTAGTTCAAAGTCGTCATTTAAGAAAAAAGAATTTTTTACTGCAAACGTTTATTTACAATCAAATGATTACAATCAGCTACAGTAAGATCTAAATAATTCCCACGGAAACAAAAAAGAAGCGAAAGCAAGTGTAAGAGGAGAAAAAAGGAAAAAGGAGAAGTTCAGCCAAGTCAACGAACTAGCCGCAGTCCTTCCTGCAAGAGAGACGAACTAAATGTATATACATATAAAAAGATCGACTGTACAGGAGGCAGAGCAGTACAGACGCGCGCTCGTGTGTAGTGGTGAATACCCTCTCCTGCACCGTGGCGGGGTGACTCACGGCTAGAGTCGCCCCCGACCGAGGCTTTTGGGTGTGGTACGTGCAGAGCCCCTGGAACGTGAGAGAAAGAGAGAGATATAGGAGAGGAGAGAAGCCGCGATCGATCCGAGAGCTCCAGCGCTTTCGGAAAGCATCTCCTGCTGCTGCTGTTGTCGAAGCTTAAGCTCGGAAAGTGAAAGCTACATTTTATTCGCTCGCATGCGCGGAATGTTTCCCGAGTTTTCGGAACTTTTCAGGGTGCTTTAATTAGTTTGACTGCAACGCGACGTTTACGGTCTGGGATTCGTAGCTGTGTCTGCTGTTTGGATTATTTTTAAATTATCTTTAGATGAGCTTTTACGAACTTCGTTTAGCTAACGAATTTCGAAGTCAAACAGTATTTCTAATGATTGATCTTTAAAAACCATATGATTGTGCATTAGAGATTTTACAATTATTCGTATATATTTGGCGTATATCCAGAAGGTTTGTCATAATTATAGTCAAGGCGTGGGCTTCGTCGGGCCGGAACTTACAACTTGACGATTTTTTTTATATCTCCGTTCTTCGAAATGAGCTCGTAAAACCGCTGGCTGCAACAAATAGAAGCCTTAATATAAATCATTGTACTTTGTACAATTTACGAAAATATATTTTTGTCTGTTTTCAGATTAACTACAATTTTAAACGTGAAATTATACAGTTAAACTATTTTTACCAAATTATCTAGTAAAAATGTCGAGGTTAGCATGAAAACAGACTTACTGCAATGATGATTAATGATTCATTTACGAGAGAGCAACTTATCCTCTCAAGCATAATCGTCGTATCGAAAAAGAATATCTTGACGAGTATTGTCAGGATGATTCAGAACACTTATCGATTGGGTAGAACCCTTTTCTTCATAATATACAAAGGTCTCTTCTCGTTTCCGTAAAGCCAACTCTATATCCTATGCGATGTGAATAGTATTCTACTGCAATAATATGAATATATCAGTCACGTAATTGCGAACGTACTTAAGTTTATTACAATGTTTACTATATAAAAATAGATGTTCACTGCTCGTAAAGTATGTTTTAGGATGGTCGATTCATCGGTTTCAAATTAACTCGTTACAAAAGGACAAATTTATAAAAAAAAAAAAATTAAAGTGACCCATTAAATTGAATTTTTGGAAATAAAATCGTTTTGCGTAGCATTGTTTTACAGCTAATAATTTAGTAATTTATTTTTGAACAATTTAAGCATCATGTAACCGCAGCACTCAATAATAGTCCTTGTTAATTTAAAATTCTGAACTCTAGTACGATAATTGCTTAAACGCATAGATCATCCCAATCGTAAATCAGTCTTATTCAGGCACTACGTAATGTGTCTCAGCGCACATCCACTTACCGTCAAAAATATTCCCTCCCATTGTCTGAAAATGAGAAAATATAGCTCTTTAACGACCTCATTTCTAGAGCAATTCTCAAATTATCGCGCGAGCCCATCGAGAGCTTGCACGGATTTGCCCGGTCTCGTGAAGCATTCGCATTCCAGCAACAGCAGCTGCAGCAGCTCGGCAAATATAATCGGTCCCATTCATTAAGAAAACCGATCGCTTACGCAAAAGGCCATTTTCTCAAGCGCGATTAACTTGTCAAAGTATCGATGCAAACGACGCACTTCCTGAACGCGGCCTGAGATATAATCCCCACTGTATATAGGCATATATATAAACATCACTCGACAACGCGCCCACGTACACGTAAACCGAAGGATTCACTCTGTGTAGGGCGTGACCAACGCATATCCGGCTATTTCCTATCCCAAAATTTTCAAAAATCTCGGTATACCTATAGGTATTACACCGGCACTTTCCGCCGTAAAAGTGTGACTGTCATCTGGCTGGGGTATAAGACTAAAGATAAGCTCGTAAACGCGATAAGAACACACTGTGTATCTCAATTCGAGAGATATACGAACATGTGCATTATTATAGGCATTCGCTTAGCGCTGGATGAATGGAGACAATTGTTTCGAGCAGCTCTTGTGCTACGAAGCGCGTTTTTCTATGGGATAGGCCTCTTGTGTTTTCCCGAGGACAAGAGAAGAGGGGATGAGGGGGAGAACCCCGCGAGTCTAGGCTGGCTGACTCTCGGTTTTTTTTCTTCCTTTGTTCCAGCTATAAAAAGCTGAAAAAGCGTCCGGTTTTGGACTCGGGACACTATGTGGTTATACCTTGCTGGATTTTCGAACCAAGAGAATTGATTCTGTGGAAATGGTGGGCTGGTTTTTCTTTTTTTCATTGCGTTTCGTGCAAGCTACTTCGTGCGATTAGGTTGCGTATGATAAGAGTTTCGAGCTGTCAAATTGATTGTGAAAGACGCGAAAATGTTAGGTAATAACGATTGAGTTTGATACGGATAAGCAATTTTTATGACAGAATGATTTCATCTACTTACAATTTTACCTATTTAATTTCGAATCTTTGAATATTTTGTAGTAGTTATTTTAACGTTATCTTACCTTAAAACAATTATTCCGGCAAATAGTGGCTACATCCAAACGAATAATAAAATGGACATATGAAATTTAAATGTAATGTGGTTAATTGACTATTGATATTACTTTATTCAAAATATTGATGATGATAAAAATATTGATACTCTTCAAATTTGGCTTACATTTTCTTCATTAGCTGCATTTTCAAAACTCATTTAAATACTACAAAGCATTATAGTGTTGAGCTATCCAAATTACTTTTGTTTTGCGTTTTTATTACCCTATTTCAATCTTCTACATCCAGTATTGAATTTAGTATTGTCATCTTCAAAGTGGCACGAAAAAACAATTGGGACACACCTGGTAACAATCAAAGACTTCGTTAAAAAACAATGGCCATATTATGTTAATGCTAATGAGTATTAAATATTTCACAATTTTGCGTCAGGTATAGAATCAATATCTTCAGGTTTATCATTCTTTAAATTTGCAAAAGTGTAAGAAAGTCTTTTTAGTAAAATGTCCATTGATTCGCGCCAGTATTTCCACTTAGTTCAAACAACTGGCTTACTTTATATTGGAAAAGAATAAATTTCTCATCCTTTTCAGATTTATAACACAATATTAATAATGTTGGATACTTTATATCCATTAAATGGAAAAAGACTCTTGATAGTCGCTCTCGCACTCGAATCAGATTAGATTAGAATAAAGCTGAATTACATATCTAGATCTCATAAATCACGAGATAATTTCGCTTCGAGTAGTAAACCACTTTAATATGTAGACTACAAATTTTTGTATCACAAAAAGTAATTAAGGTTGTATTGGTAAAATGTAGGTCAGAAAATACTTTCAAAATTTCGTAATTAATTTTAAGTTCTTTTAATCTTCAGGCTATTATACTTTTTTAATTAAGTACCCTTTAAAATTACAAAAGCTAGAATCGTTAAATTAGATAAATTTGATTTGCTGATAGCCTGTAAAATAACCTAAACATTCAAAAACGTCACCATATGTTAAAATATTATTTGTAAATAGGTATGTCCATGTACAGTCTGTGGACATTACATCTGTCCGAACAAATTTGAAAATTTCGGAAATGTGGCAACAAGCGAAAGTACCAGTTTCGTAGGACGCATCGATATCTTATGTATTTCAAATTGTTTATAACATCGTGTTTGAAACACCGGCCCAACACGGCATTCAACCATAAACAATGCAAAATGCGTAAGACAGCGATGCGCCCTATATAAAAGTGGGACCCCCGCTCGATGCCATATTTCCAAAATTTTTTAATTTGTTCGGACAGATGTAATGTCCACAGACTGTACATTAATACTGCTAATAGGATCTATCCACTTTCATTGCCTAAAGTAACATAAAAAAAAAACTTATTCCCGTAATATTCCACACGATGCTTATCAAACAATAATTCAGGCAGTTTACGGAGACGATAAGTTTATGCTTACTGCATAACATCGACGTCTTGACAATGCAGATCGCGATCGGGTGAGATAAGAACGTCACTCTCCACGTCCACGGTACACATTTTCCATTTTTTTTAATTCGCCCGATGAAGTTGTTATGCGGGACAAGGCATCGTTTAAGATCTTTTCGTTTTTCGCTCATTTCCTTCGCTTTCTTTCATCGACTTTATGTCGTGTGAAAAGTGCATGATTAGATGGTACGAGAAAGTAGATCTCAAGATTATGCAAAGTATAATTGGACTTATAAAAGAATCAAATTATTAGAGATCGAAATACGTTATGATTTTTTATTATATAATATAGGTATCGATTTTTTTTTCTTTAGATTTTCCGATTTTTGTGTCTGTCTCGGTTATTTTTGTGCCTTTAACATCTATCTTCTCCTACAATGATGCAAGCTTAACCTTTTCAATTTTTTATAAATACTCTCTGGTTTTTTAGATTAATTATGAATATGAAACATTTTAGTAGTTTTAAAATACCTATACATTGTTTGTTAATTAAGAGCTATTAAGCACCAAGGCGGTATCGAATATTAGCATTGTAATCGGAATGATATGCACAACATGTCCAATCATTATAATTGATTCAGTAATTTCATTTTAACTTGATAAACATGTTGCGCTCCTATCAATCTTACTATCGATTTTAGCGTATAGATAACTAAATGTCATTACGAACCATTGCATCAAAACACCATGGAAAAAAATTGTAAGCAATTAGCATTACCCATGTTGTTAAGCAAATCTTACTGAAATTTTAGCATCTTAACGATAATATATTGCTATTGTATAAAGTTAAATTCGTACTGTATAATCTCTCGCAATAAAATTACCGAATAGAACATCGATCAAATTAATCTAAGCCTGCTGAAGAAATTAAACGTTGGACGACGACGAAGCAGTGTTTAATATCGTTCGGCGACTAATTCCTGTCCTTGCACACACCAGAGCAGACAAGCAGGTCTTCATTTCGCACCATGCACACAACTCGCCCGCCGAGAACATATCGAATTTTGGACAAAAAGACGCTGACTCACCCTACGCACACTATGTAGGGTCACCCGAGATGTCTCCTCCTCCGATGACCTGTCGCCCCCTACTTTCCCCGAATCGCACATTAAATTAACATGTATCCCATCAGACACTCAATTAGAGACCTTCCACCGATAGCTTTCTCGAAAGTTTGCTCGACCGTACTAAATTTTCATCCGTCGAAAATTGCTCAGCTACTTTCGATTTTGCATTGTCTATAACTGACTTTTTAAACGACACTTTTCAAGCGACGCCGAACAATCGACAGAGAAACTCTGGCATACACACACACACACACACTGCACGCGGCGAGAGAGAGAGAGAAAAAAGAAAAGAAACGTGAAATTCACCGATCGAAAGAAAGAAATCGCCTATATAAGCGTGTGTGTGCGTATAAATGTCTCTTTTTCCCTCGGTTGCAGTCGAGCTCGACACACACACACACACACACACACACAAACAGAGAAGCGCGTCTCACATAAGAGACGATCAATTGGAAAAGCCGAGGCGGGTAAAAATTAGGCCACGCGACGTCGCGGGCGCTCTCTGCGAGCGAGAGAGTCCGCATTTAATTTCCGTTTTTGCCAGGCTCTCTCGGGCGGCTGCCGCATGGAGGAGAGACGCCGTCGTGTATAGCAGCGGCCTGAATATCGTGAAAAGCGAGAGAGAGAGAGAGAGAGAGAGAGAGAGAGGGATAGAGAGAGAACGCGTGCGAAACTCCACAACGACGATGTGTGTTATTTTGACGCCAGTGTAGTATGCGATGAGGACCGCTTTTGGGATCGTTCGCACGGAATTTCAACTTTCGTCCGCGGGCTGCTCAAGTTCGATTTATGGCCTATTGGGCCTATTGTGTGTGTGTGTGAGTGAGTCGGTGCGATAGTCTTGTTGGAGGATGGGTGTATATTGCTTGACGGTATATAGCTTTAAATGGTAGGTTTGGGGGAAGGGGGCATTTTGTCGATGACGCTTTTATGGGCTTTTGGATATCGATCGTAGTTATATGGAAGCTGATTCGTCGATCGATTAATGGGTTGATTTCTAGGTAGTTATTAAATTAGAAATTTTTTTTTGTTAAAAATAAAAAGTATGTACGTGTTGGAATTAAGATTTTCTATCGATAGAACCTCTATATTTTTGTTAATTCTTCAATTGGAGAATACAGGTTACAATTCAAGTTTAAAATGATATGATTCAATCAACAGTTATATGTTATATACATGATTTTTTTTCCTTCGTTATAGGCTCATGTGTACGGCGACATTCCTGGGCGCGCAATTTAGTATACCCATTGACATCACCGCGTACACAAGAATATAAATTTCATTGCGTCACTCGGCCGCTTTTGGAATTGACTTCATTTTAGGTCTGTCGCATCCATTTCATTTCTCCAAGCTGAAAAACGTGTGGCTATAGCCTAATTTCTTCGGAATTCCCAAAAAAATATATCAATAAATACGACGTCGGGATTCAAATTCGATGTAAAACATTTGGGAGCAAATCCTTTCGGGAGACATCGATCGAATAATATGTTATTACTGTTTGAAAAATGCATAGAAGGAACATTCGAACATTCCTTTATGTAATCACGTCTATAACCTTTTGCCGGCCATCGGCCATCGAATCAAATCGTTAAATTCATCGTCAATATCGCTAGAAAATCTTCGCAACAATCGTCGCGCCAACGAAAAATCAAATCGAATCTGTATGGATCCATACGTTATAAGTCTGCGCGCCGGCAGCGAGTATCATATATACACACACTGCACGCATACACAGAGAGAATCGCCGCGCACGCGTTTACATACGCTGGGCTGAATTCCGCGAGCCCCGGGTATATAACGGCTCGACAGGTGGCAGGTTGAAAGCAGGTTCTTATCCTTCTCTCTCTCTCTCTCTCTCTCTCTCTCTCTCTAGCTCTTCTTCCACAAACGGCTGATGCTGCTGCTGCTGTTCTTCTCTCGTGGGCAGCTCTTGAGAGACCGAGACCCGTTTTCCTCCGAGCTTGTAACCGAGCGATGGACGTGATAAGTAGCGCCAAGTTTATGCAACGATCCCCCCCTCTATTTCCGCTGTTTTTTTTCGTTCGATTCCTATACTCTTTGACCGAAGAAAATCCAGTAATGAAAGATCGATTCTCGATGTATATCGGAAGGTTATTTTATTATTTTGTCGATCGAAGGAAGTAAAGTTCGTCTGCCGCGAATGAATAAATTAATCGAGGAATGTGGAAGGAAGTTGAGGAGCGAGGAAAGATCTTCCCGAAGGAATAACGCTTATAATATACACGGCGAAAGGGTCACATTCGTTCAAGAGTCAAGATTGATTCTCGGAAAGGGGATAATACGTATGGTAATTCGAGCGAGGAGGAATTTTTTAAGTGAGGTTACAGCGAGATTGGTCTGGTTTCATTGCTATGGAAAATGCGGCGTGTATAGCAACTGTATCCTACTCCTGCTGGTGCGCGGCGCAGGGAAATCTTTCCTCCGCACTGTGGAATCGTTTGTTTTACGTATGCCAGAAGTTGATGCACGTGAAAAGTAAAAAGTAAAAACTTAAGCATTTAGAGTTATTAACTTCTACATACGACTCTAGAAGCTGCTTTTAGCTTTATTACAATATAGTGTATTTTTTATAGATACTTTTCAGTTCGAGCTCACTCTCGTAATATCAATATACGTATGTATAAAGTGCTAAAATGGCATAATCGTTCTATATACAACAGCCCATATATTTTTATATGGAAGATCCCTGCACATATAGCCAATCCAAAAATATCCACCTCTCATAAAACAGTCCGACGCCAAACTTGCACTCGCATACTTTTATATAATTCTCTTTGTCCGTCGACAATGCATCGAGGAGGAAAAAAAAGAGGAGAGAAGAAGAAGCCCTTGACACAAAGCCTCAGCGGCACGCAGATGCACAAAGTTCTTATATATATATAACACAGGGTTGTAAGGAGCCACTCCAGCGCACGAGTCATCGCGTAAAAATCCATCATCCTTCGTCGTCCACCCACACACACGCACACAGACATACACACACACACATATTATGCATACGAACGCATTACAATATATATGTACGTGTATATCGCGGGCCTCTCTTCGCACGCCACTTAAAAATGTCGCACTGCAATCCATGTAAAAGAGCCTTTGTCGACTAACCCACTGAAGAGACGCAGCGAGCGAGAGAGTGAGATGTTAGTATATATATATATATGCACGTCAACTCATCATATATATATATATATATAGAGCGTACACCGAAATCCACGCGTTGTGAGAGAGCGACTTTCCCACGAAGCGCTACATCCTCTCTCTCTCTCTTCACGATTAACATTGCAAATCGTTAATTACGGTATATGTACATATATATATATGTACACGGGCGCGCACCTCGCGTCTACACGTATATCCGCCGACTCTTTCATTTCCCATATAATATACGGTAAAGCCTGCAAGAAGGAATTCTATATATATATATGTATATTGCATAGCGAAGGAAAGAGAGAGAGAGAGAGAGGGGAATCCCCTGGTATATAGTGCGTCGGTCTTTCTCTTTCCACGCGCGACCTCCGCGTGTGCAATGTGTACGAGAGAGAGAGAGAGAGAGAGAGAGAGAGATAGAAGGCCCGAGTTCGCAGACACGACGCGCCAGAGCGAACTTGAACTTGGGGGAGATGCGAGGAATCTAGAGCGGAACATGCGCCATCTCCACGAGCGAGTGAGAGAGATGTATAGGGGTCTTGATATATGTGTGTCTCGAGACTTTGATCGTTCTTTCTTGTACTCTCTTCATGTCGCTTATACACTTGGCATGCGCGTCTCTATATATAGTTGTATGATCCTATGCGCCGCGCTGTAATTTTCTGTATATGCCGCTGAAGATTTTATCTGGATTTTCGAGTGAATTTTGTAATTTTAAATTAGCGATGGAGGTAGGTTATTTCCTAGATAATGCTGTGTCTGCTCATTAATTTTATTGGCCCTTTAATGATGCTGAAGGTGCTTTACTGCGGCTTCTATTATTATGTTATAATAGTCGGATTGTACATTATACTCTATAATTTGCAATATTTTTACCAATTAAATTAATGTTTAATTAATGCAATGATTATACAAATATAACTTTGAATTTACGTCTCAATATAATAATGACAAATATATAGTTACACTCAGTTACACAGATAATAAATATATTTTGCCTAATGCTCTCAAATCCCACATTATAATTAATATCAGTGTTTCAAATAAATTATATTTCACCGCTTAATTGGTCGTAATAATCACCAAATCGTATTTTCAGCGTGGTATATATCAGGCATCATTATCGTTCATTGCTATGCATCAACACTGTGACAACTGACTTAAGCAATCTGACTTCCCGCGTGCAGGTGAACCCCTTTATTTCTAAAACAAAAAAAAAATACAAAAGAAAATCCTCGCTAAGCACGAACAATTAATACCCAATTCTGTCAATTCCTCACGTCGGCCGAATAGAACGCGCACACAACACATCGCACTATAGAATTTTCCCCACCTGCTTTTCCCGCTCTGGCACTCGTCGCTTTCTTTCTCTCTCTCTCTCTCTCTCCGCGCTCTTTCTTCTTCCGGCTCGCATTCCTGCGTAATTTATTCGCCGCGTGCTCGCGAGAGCCGAGATCGGTACCTCGAGCGGAAGCGTACTTATACATTGTCGGCGAGAATATCTGCTTCTTATGCCTTCGCTTCGGTTTGGATCTCTCGCGAACCTTTACGAACGCGAATTTAGTTTGTGGGCTTGTTTGGCTGCTGCTGGGGGTTTATGTTCTTGCGACGGCTTCATTTCGGGAATCGTTGCTTGCCGTTGATTTTTGTGGGTACAGCGTACGATGAACGCTTCGAGTGCTTCGGTTCTTCCTTGGCGTCTTTTTGCGCTCGCCTGTTACGATCGTACCGATAATTGTCTGCGCGCATTTAGTCTTTGAGTTAGCGTCCAACTGTGTATTAGATATATATTATTATTATATACGATCTTGAAAAATAATAATTTGATACTCGAATATACCTTCTTTATTTTTATTCTTCAAAAACCTGCCTGTATACATATTTAAAAAGTCTATACAATTATTTTTATTATCAACATTCATATAGTTTAAAACTCGTCCGAGTAGAAGAAAAACCATTCTTGTCGTAATCACAAGAGGAAAACCGACATGGAATTTCGCGATCTCAAAAATGTACACTCACAGTTCCTACAGCCAAAGATTGTAAAGCGTATATTCCACCTACGCGTCATATAGGTACATGAAGAAAAAGAAAAGAAATAAAAGTGTCCTTCCTGCGATCAGCGATAAGCGCAACTCTAAAAAATGCCTTACAAACGCGGCAGTTTCTCTTCCGTTAATAAACCGAACAAAGTTTCCCGGACGAGTCTCGATATCTCCCGCTAATTTATCCTCGATAAGCGAGCGCCTCACATCCTAGAGATTAAAAAAAGAAAAAGAGTCGCTCGCGTCTACGATCGGTTTATCGCGGCTTAATGCGAACCGCGCTTACTCGCCCATCTCGTAAAACTCCTAGCGTCGTTTTGTCGAGAGCTCGCGCGCGAGATGAGGGACTCTCAAGAGTCGCAGGCAGCTGTTAAAAGGCTTCATAAAGGCTAGCCTCTCTTTATACGAGCCGGAAGTGGCGTCTCGTTCGATTAGCCGCTGCAGCTCTTGCCTTCCAACCCTTATAGCGCACTGGGAATTAATTGTTTTCTCCCCTTCTTGGAAGTTCCTTGTTAATTGCGTTCCTGCGCTGCCTTCGATGTGCTCGGTAAACTTGCAATGTTTTGACGTTAAAATATTTCCTAAAGTTTCCTATCTACTGCATTAACACTTTTTTTTTTTATTATTATCTTCACGAAGTCTAAGTTACTCTCAGATTTATAGGAGAAATCTATACTCGAGTTAACGTGTTAATTTTATAACTTCTGACTATTAGTGTTAATTGTAAAGTTCATAAGCGCTTTTTTGTATGATTAAAGTTTTTTTTTTTAGTATCAAGACGACCGAAAGTGCTGAAGATGCGAAAATAGACATAACCGTTATTTGGTATAAGCAGTATTAATTTAAGAGGTATATGAAAAAGATTCATCTCACATTTTTAAACCAGATTCAATAAATACAGGCAAAAACAGTACGGTTAATTATAGTGAGGTTAAAAATAGTCTCATAAATTTTTCTGTAAATTCTGCTAATTGTAATTAGCACAAATTACACGGTGCACTGCTAAACGTGTATCGTGCATCAAAGTTTTAAAACTATATGCGCGTGCCAGATGCGAATCGAGATACGAATTCATGGCCATTATCCACCAAAAATGTATTTGCCAAAAATTGAATAATCACCACGAATACATTATTTTATTTTAATAAATAAATATATATATACGCATATACAGTTTCTGCCCCCGAAATCCACTAACTATCTGAATTAATCCAATTAAATATTTATAAGAAATCACCTCCTGTTGTGTTGTGTGTACAAAAATTTCCCAGAACTCATATATATATATATGCAGATTTGGCATTTTAACTCTCCTCGAATTTCCATATGAAAAATTGGTGCGAATTTTCGTTGCAGAGGGTCTCACAAGCCGCACTTTAATTATATCACGCGGAAATTCCATTTATTGCGCGCGCGCGCCTGTAAGAAAGTAGTAGAAACTTCTGCTCGGTGCCGTTAATGAATTGGTGCAAATAATTGTGAATGGCACATAAGAAAACGGTTTTCTAACCTAATTTGCAATTAGCGGGCGATTCCAAGCTATTTCCATTGCAGTCATTGCACATTGTGCGCGGTGAATTTCGTTCGCGTGCATAAAGCGCATTGTTAAGTGAATACGAAATTGGGACACGCGCACCGGTGAAAATCAGCCGATTAAAGTCAAGCTAATAAATACTTTAACAAAAGTACACACAACAATGCTACTTCCACAGTTTGTGCGGCTCTAATCTAAAAAGTCGCTCCCGAACGAAAGCTCGATATCGGGCAGAGCCCGGAAAAACCGAAAGGGTTGTAATGCATGAATTTCGCTCGCTATACTATACAGCGACGCATGACAAAAGAAAAAAAGCGAGTGCTCGCTCGCGGTGAAATTAGCGTAATCGATAAAATAGGCAAAAAGAGCTCGAGTCGGCTTTCGTCGAGAGCGGCACGATGTGCGTTCGCCAATTAGAGAGAGAGAGAGAGAGAGAGAGAAAGCCGCTTTATCGCTTTTGCTCGATGCATGCATTTGCGAGGAGGCTCTTGAATCTGGAACGACTGGGGAGACTCGCTCGAGCGACATTCAGACGTGAATTTGTTTTTCTTTCTTTCTTTCTTTCTTTCTTTATCTCCTCTTTCTGTCTTGCTTTATTATTTATTATAGACGGATGTCTTATATGCGCGCGTCTTAGCAAACTTTATGCTTTTACATGCGGGAGATGTAGTTTAGCGGGTATGGAAGAAATGTCCGGTAGTCGTGTATCTTGTGGATTTTGAATACTTTTGCGCATATACTGGAACTAAAGATTGAAAACCTGTACTCAGTGGTGTATAGTTGTAGAAAACAAGCTCTAGAAAGTACCTCTTAGTCTCTCAAGTTCACCATCCTCGCATCTCGCAGCCGATTGATTTCAATCGACCCATCATATTTCCACTGTACGAAACTCAGCTATGCATGAACAATGGATTATAGTATTGCGCAAAACCAACGAACATCAAGCCAAGACGACCGAAAAGAGACACGGCTATATGAAGCTGCTTATTATAGGCATCGCGCGCGACTTTGTTATTCCGGCCCAGCAGCAGCCGTTGCAACAAAGTGCAATAAAAACTCTTCCTTGGCGTTAATTCCGTCTCTTCTCCCGTCTCCACTCGCACCCTCCAACCCATTGCCTATGTGACTCGCGTGCAGCTACGGCGCCGCGCGGCGGTTCGTCATTTCCGTTTGACAATATTCTCTCCCCCTCCCCCCCCCGACATCCACGAAACTCATCCTCCTTCCTTTTCTCCTTTCTTCTTTCCATCGACTGGCTTTTGCTGCCTGGCCCCTTTACGACTTCTCTCCCGTCTCTTCGTTTTCGTGTAGCTGTGTGCACTTTCGCTCTCCTCCTCATCCTTGCCGAGTTTGCTCTCCCTCTCTCTCTTTGGCACCTTCCTTTCTTTTTTGTGCGTTATTTTTGGTGCACGGCGCATCCTTCGAAGGAAGAAGTTACTTTCGAGCTGAGATCGCCAAGTTTCGCGCGAGCTGTTAAAAAGTATATTGTTTGCTCGTTTTGCTTTCACCGTCCGAGACCCTTTAAACGTCGTGGCTACGGTTCTTTTTCTTCTTGTCCGCTGTCGGTTTGGCCGCGCGCGCGTGATGCGCTTGCGTTTCATCTTCCCAAAGTGAACTTGAAGAGCTTTCATTTCTGCAGGCTCTTATTTATGACGCTCTCGAGGTTCTCTGATTTATTCGTTTCAATTATTCAAACATAATTGGGGAGGTCAAAATGAAAATGGCGATGTGCGCGCAGGTGAGCTAAAAAATCATTGACGGACATTGACGCGCTCTTGCGTTTTTTTCCTTTCTCTTTTAAAGCGACCGTAACATAAATGTGGAATCGCAACCAAACTTGATCATATCAAAAATCGAATCTCATTTGTTTATTCGATGAAATAATGCAGTATAAGCACTTTAAAAGTTTACACTTGCTGCTACTAAAGCAGAGAAGATATAAAAGTGACAACCGTAACAAAAAGTTCGTGTGGCGATTGCAGTTCTCTCGTTCGCCGAGCGCGAGAAACAATCGCTCTTCTCACAAGCGCTTCCCCCATATCAGATCCTTCCCTTCTCCTTTCTTCATACAATCGATCCTCGGATTATCTCGTTATAGAGGCGTCGGAAGAATCTTGCTGCAATCTTCGCGGAAACTTCCTCTTAGTCATTCCTCTTATATACACCCATCGAATCACGTCGTTTTCTTCTTTACACACCCTCCTTCACACACGAATCTCCTCTTTCATTCGCTCTGTAATGTGTAACAGGTTCATTCATGATGCTCGTTGCTGCCACGCTGCACTAGCATTACGAAAACTTTTTTCATTCGTCGAAGGTCTGCACCGTTCGGTTTTTTTTTCCCCTCTCGTTATGTACACCTTTAATTTGGCTTTGAAATGAATTTGTCATCGATTCGATTGCTATAATGGGGAAAAGTAGGCTACGGGAATGTAAAGGTCGCGGCGCGATTGATTTGGCCTCGTTGTTGCCGCTGCTATAGGCTCTTTATTGAATTTGTTCTTTTTTGGGCGTTATTTATCGCCTGGGTGCGTTTTTTGCCTGACACTGGCATTGTGTACCATTGAATCATGATTAAGCCATTAGAGATAGTAAATATTCGATGAGATGTTGGATCGATTAAAACTGATCTATATAAGCGTCTGTGTGTCTTTAGTTTTTACTTTTCCACAATACGCTACTGATCTTTTTAAGAAAGCTGTGGGATACATAATATAAAAGTTTGGTATTTGACGTGATAAGTTATCAATGAAGATGATGTCTATACTTTCTAAATTTTACACGAAACAAATAATTCAGAAAACATTATAGACTAACCAGTTAAATTTCACATCGAAATGTTAATTTATAGACTAAAATAGATGCTCGCATGTATTTTATCCTTATAAGGTCCGTACGTTGCGATGCGTCATAAAAGTACAAATGTCTTTCAAAACTTTTGAACTACTTATATATATGTACGAATATTATGTAATTGCTAAAGGAAATCGTGTTAAATACATTTTTATGTAATTTCGAAGCACAATAATCTCGGAGCTAAATTAAAAAAGAAGCACTTTCTCTTTTATTATTTATCGCTTTGTGAACACAATTATCATGTCTTATATCTCGACCATATTATATAAAGAAATCTATTGTTACACTTTTTCTTCGTTAGCTGCAGCTACATTTATTTTATTAGAAATATACATATTTTGTTTGTTATACAAGTTATTATTGCCTTGCGTAATACCGTCTGTTCAAAATATTGCAGCAAAATCATTATACGATTACAGAGAAAATATAATCGAGTATAGAAAGATGTTCGGTTAAACGAAAAAAGTGACGATTCGCACAGTTCTATCGAAAAATTGATAAACTTATCAAACCGCACATAAGAAGTATATGGAATTTAAAAAAAAGTCTTTGCCGATTTATTTATCCATTCCGAATAATTTAAAAAATTCGCGCCTATGCAATCTCAAGCAGTCGACCAAACAAATGGAAGCATATCCGCAATATCGAAATTTCCATGTCCATCCGAACCTCATCTCGTGCATATCTCGGAACGATTGACTCGCAAACCTTCGAACAACTGACCGAAGCCCTTGAACGATACAAGGAAGTAAGTCCAACAACAGTTTTGACCGCAGTCCACTCCCATCTCCACATCGAACAAAAGTCGATGTTGCAGCTCCGTGGCCTTGGAGGAGGTCGAGAGATCTTGCCCCGCATACACTGAATACAAGTATAAAAAGTGAGATCCATGGAGGAGAGAATGTAGCGGAAGAGAGAGAGAGAGAGAGAGATCCCCTGCACAGCGAGCGTGACAGACTCTCTCTCGGCGGAAACGATGACGACGCCGCGCTTCTATATTTATACTGTATATATGTGCGCGTTTCTCGAATTCTTAAATGCTCCGTTATGTTCTTTATTCTCGCGCTACACACCATATGGGCACTTCTAGCTTTGTATGCGCGCCTTGTTAAGACCTTTTCTTTCTTTTTTTTTTTTTTAGAAGAACCATAAGCTGGATAAGGGGATTTATACCGTATAGAGGCGTCGGTAATGTTTTCAATGAGATGCTTCATTATCATCACGAAAGCTATGTGAGATTATCGGGATGTGTAACTCCGGTGCGTGTGAAAGGTTTCAAAGAGACACGGCAGGCCTGTGTACAGGATTCCGATAGCCGCCGCCGCGCTAAACGCAAACGCCAGCGCGTCGAAAGATGATCCGCTGCTGCAGCGCACACAACTGTACGAATGGAAGTTAACACTAGGCGGAAAATCAAGTTTATCGCTAGGAAAAGAAATTCCATCGTGGCATAATACGCTTTCCTGCCCGAGCGATTCATTGCCTTAATGGCGCACCTTCTATACACACACACACACACACCATGTGAAAAATATGGAACAAACTCGTTTTCTTTCCCCCGCTTGCAAATAAGACACGAGAATTAACACACGCAAAGTTATATATGTGTTTACATTATGGACGGTCTATATTGGAATGCAGCCAGTGGCGGTGCACATTGTTGAGCGAACGTAACACTCTAGACGATCCGTATCTGGTAAAGATCCTTTTATCCATGCGTGTATATAAAAGCGCATACCGCTCTGATTTTTCCATGCCAGTCGTCGTTGTATGTGCATCTATGGCAAACTCTCTCGTGTACATACATATGCGAGGAAAAAAAAAAAGTGTGGAAAAAAGCGCCCCCCGTGCATTCCAACTGATGTGCATGGATGTGGGTCGAGTTTTTCAATCGCTGCAACGATGGAAGGGATTAGAGGGGAAAAAAAACGTTGGTGAGACGCATGCACGCGAACACGCGTTGATATAATTGACTGGCGCGCGTTTTCGGGAAGAAAGCTCATCGCGAAGGTTTAGTTGCGCGCTTCCATGGATATAGCGCGTACGCACGCCAAGTGTCTTATACTCTTATACGCTTTGAAATTCGTTGTGAAATGCGATGTGTCGGACTGTAGAAATTGTTGCTACCGCGAGGTTTTGACAGTTGGCGCTGGAGTTTTCTTTGTGGATTTTCGCGTCTGTTCTTAATATCGCGAGCCGATTTATATAACAATATTCTTTGGTTGTATACGTTATTCATTTATTCGTGGGCTATAGGTTGTTAATTGGTCTACTTTGCCCAAAATGTTATGGACTTCGATTGATGAGAGCTGGCACATTGAAATTACAATAACATATATAAGTTTCATTTGTTCAAAATACACAATTTTACCTACCATTGGTTAGACGCTCGCCGCTTAAGCCGCAATCATTCAACGGCTACATAAACTACTTGTATCGTAAAAAAGAGTGAGTCTTCAAATAATGACAATAAACTTACCCGTACTCTCTCATATACATTTATTCTCATTTTCACATTATAATGAAGTTGTTTAACACGCGGTATGTCTCGGCTCTTTAAGTCCGCGATATCCGTGTCCTTTTTTTTGTCCTCCATCATCCACCAGATTCCTCCTCGAAGCATTGCACACGATTTCGCTTAATTCGAGACTTGAATATTGCACTGTACAAATCTCGCCTCCGTTTCTCTCTATATTTCTAATGAGGAAGGCGTTATTTGACTCTCAAAAAAAACGTCACCTTGGCAATGTCGAACAACGTTACCTTTGTATTTGCATGCGTCTCAATAGAGTTTTCCCATAGCTTTTTCATTTATTCAGAGCGCCGTTTTATATACCTTTCACACGTGGCGCTACGACTGATGCATCCACGTACACGCCGAAGCGAGTTATTCCCAGGTTTCACATTTTCGTCAAAGTGATGAAAACGCTTCTCTTCTATATACAGTGACCCCTTTTTTCACGGTATATCTCTTGGGGATTGTAGATTTTTCGTCGGTCTTCTCGTTGCGACTGAATTTTCGCATGCTGTGATCAAAGTATATACGAAGTGATTTTTTAAGTTTTTTGAGTACATAGTATTCTATAATTCTATAATGATAATTTCTTAGAATAAGTCTTAATCAAAAACTTTAATAATAATAAATAAGTAGTTTCTTATGTGATTTAATTTTGAAGATAATTTGAATAATTTATTCAAAAATGTACACCGAGTAGTTAATTATCAATTTAAAATAATGTTCGTTCTTTCGATCAAAAATAATATAGTGGTTTTTAAATATATGATAACACGTTTGTAATATTTTATTCGATAGCGTGATTTATAATCCTTATTTTTCGAATGTCGCCATTAACTAAATTGGGTGCACTTAAAATCAACTACATTAAACCTATTTTCATGGAGCAATTTTCTTACTAAGATCTTATCAGTGTGATATACATAGTTTGCAATAAATTAAGTATGCCTTACGATTTATACTAATAGGAGTGATCGTTCTATAATTGTTACAACAAAATTTTCTACTTATAGCCACGAAATTTTAAAGTAGCTTCAGCTGTAATTCACTTGAAAAGATGTAGTCATTTAAATATTTTCAACAAATTCAACTGATAGACATAATTACAAACTATTATTTCCTATTATATATATATATATATATGGAGTGTGTTAATCTGGAAACTATTATTTTGATAAAATGATAATGATTAATGCTGTCCCGAAGCTATAAACCTAACATTGAACCCTGATTTTCTCAAATCGCAAACGCCAATTCTCCCAACATATAAAAATCGTCGAACAGAAGCCATTCGAATACATCTTCCAACTATAATCACACATGAAATTCCACGTTCAGTCAGCTATACACACGTCGTATATATGGCCGATACACACACACCACACAGAGCCATACACACGCATTATACCCAGTACAGGCTTTATTCATGCGCCGGATAGGCTTATAGCTCAGGCCAAGTGCAGCGATCTCATTACTCTCTGGAAAGTGGGTCGAACGCGAGCTGCTCGAGCGCGCCGCTTACTTATATATATATATATATAGTCGCGAATTCTCGCCGCGAAAAGAGAATAAGAGAGTGCGCGCGGCGCGATCGCGTGGCACGAGACGCCTATATATGCCCCTTTTAACAGCTGGTGCTGCTGCCAACTTTTATTTGCCCGGCTTACAATCGCCGGCTGCGAGTGTCCGAAATACCGATACTTCTGCAAATTTAACGAACGGACGATTTTGAGATGTGGGGATGATAATTATAATATTTGCCAACATTGTGGGTTATTGGAATGGGTTCGCGTAAGACTGTATACGCTGATTGAGATTTCGTCGAGTCGTTTAATTTGTCCGCAGTCTGCGATTTTGCGCCTATTAAAGCTATGAACGTGCAAAAACTCAGTAGCTCCGGACTCACGCCAATTTGAATTTTCATTTAGTTTAATCCGTCGAATGATTTCTAATCTGGTTTAGAGTGCAATGGGACACATGTTGTTATGCTCGAATTGTGCTGAACTAATGAGGTGAAACTCGATCCTGTCGCACACTGATTTGGGACGTAATTTATCTACGTTTTATGTTTTATTAATCAATCCTATATATCAAGAGGGCTTTTATAAAATTTAGAACGAAAAAGAAACTGATTAAACCGCCATTGCGGTGTATTACTTTTCAATTAATGATTTAAAAATAAAATAATATATCGTGTGTCCATATTTTGCAGTTAGTAAAATATTTTAATGGAACAATAATAAATATATTTGTTGTGTCCAATTAGTTGTGATTCCGTCCTTGTATTAAAAAAGCTTTTGTTTTCTACACTTTTCAAACTTTTCAAACAAACTAATAAGAATGTGGCATAATGTGTCTAAGGTTCGGGGTAGGAGAAAGTCAACAATTCAGCTAAGAAAATCCGGAGCTTGTCAAAAGCTGTATCTAAAAAATGTAACAGTTGCAATGTTAACAGTAACAAAAAAAAATCGGTTAGTCAGACAGAATTAATTAGACTGACAAGAATTCCATAGATAAATTGTTTAGTGGGAATCTGTGACGAGAGCATTTAACCAAATTAGTTGGATTAATATTCTATTGTTATTAGGTTAAAATAAATAAGCACTAGATCTATTTTTTTAATTCTACAAGTGCAAATACTCTTAAATTCCATTTTTTAATTTCGTGTCTTTTTGTTGATCTCTTAATAATATTTAAAATTTCAAAAAAAAATATTTATTGATATAAATGTCACTTGACCTGACAGGCTAGAAAAAAAATGAATGCAAGAAGGTTTCTTGCGATAATACTTGCAACACTCGCGGCTATCGTTGCATGCATGTATATCTTTATTTGTTTACAGGTGGGCTTTAATATGATACCTACAGTCCACCGTATGCCACCGAGTAACAAAGTTAATGAAGCAGAAAGTTGGGGGTATTGGGAAGAAAAAATGCGCGATGACAATCGATTTCTCGTATACAAAATATCGGCCGAAGAGCACCGGATGTATATCTGTAACCGAGTCAGTTAATGAAAAATGTGACTTTAAAAAGTTCAAGTTGCCAATTCCTTTATACATAAGACTATATATATTCGCTCACTTTCAAAACGGCTTTCGAAAACAGATAAAGCGCTCGGACTTTCTAGCGCGACATAAATTTTGGAAAAATAAAGTTGCACGGTACGGCGATTGCTTTACAACCGTCTGTGCGTTTATGAAATAAAGTTTTGCGAACTATATATCTGATATCGCGTTTATCAACTGTAACTTTCTCTAAATAACAATAAGAAAGTATACCTTTTCTTAAGTTTATAAGACTATGTATATTTATTGCTTTTTTTTCGCCCGAGTTTGAAATGTAATAGTAACGTATAGGAAATCGTTGCTGAGACCATACCGAACGGTATTAATATATATCTAGCCGATCTGATATATATAATAATGAACAAGCGGCTTTTGCGCCAGTAGTTGAAAGAAACGAAACATTGTTTTGAACTATAGATTAGACATAGGTTATTGAACATTTAGGATGTAGTGAAAGAGCAGAACTTACGTAGTAAAATTATATTTTGTTATTTATTACAAATCGTCTAACATATGATATTAAGAAACACTTATACAAACGATGGTCACCTTTTACACGATTTTTTATTATATCAAAAATATTTAAAGTGCGAATAGAGTTAAATGATATTTTTTCCATGCCAAGACTCGTCAACAAAGCGCTAACTTTATAATAAGGCGAGCAAAGAACTCAAGGAATGAAAAACGGACTCGAGATAAATGCAAAAAGCAATTAGAAGCGTATCATGGGAATAATTAGTCGCGCACCAGGACAACAGCATAACGGCCAACTATGTGCACACGGAAAACTTTCACATCGGGGCGCCGTCGCGGGGACGAAATTCGAGTTTCGTAACGCGTTTATAACTCGAATGCATCGATTCGTTATCGGCTCTGGCTCTGGTCTACTAGTACCAAAACCCACATTGCAAGCGTCGCTCCTGAAATTTCGCGCTCGCGCGAACCATCGATATATACCTGTATATATAATGTATATAAAGAATCGGCGCGCGCGTTCTCGCGAAATTAATATCCGTTGTAAAAGACAAGTTCACGGTCTACTTGAGCGCGCGTCAGCCAATCGCGACCCGATTAAATATTATATTGCCCTCCTCGTGAGTAAGGGCTTATAGCTTGCAACCGCGTATATATATCGGCTTGTGTGTCTGTTGCCGACCAACGCCATCAGAGCCAATGAACTATCGCGTGTTTATGGCTAGTCTGGTCGTGTGGATGTGAATGTGTGTGCGCGTGTGCGATGGAAGCCGCAACGACGGCATTGAACTTGCCGCTCTCTCGTATACATATATAAGTATAACCGCATCTTTCTCGATCCATCGATCGCGCCCACGTTATTATGTATTTTCTTCCCATGCCTTCGTTGCATTTTCTCTCTCTCTCTCTCTCTCTCTCTCTCTCTCTGTCTTTCTCGCCACCACCTCCGGCGGCATTGTCCCGCTCGCCCGTGTTATTGTTAGCGACGAGCGATCTATAAAAGTGTATACGCGGGATCCGTGCGAGGAATCGCCTGAACTCCCCCGAGCTTGTTAAGTATACGTCCTAAGGCTTTTCATTATTGATGTGTATAGCTTGGGTTATTAGATTTTTTTTCGTGTGAAGTCCGCTCGCGGAAGCTTCGAAAGTACGATGGCACGTTTGAAGTTGCGATAGTGCTATTTCAGACAGGAGCTATTCCTATACTGCGTTAAAGGTTTTGAAAAAGGATCCAAATAGATTCAAATTTCCATACTTGCAATTATTCAAATGCGAAAAAGTTCATAATTTTGAAACCATAAGGATGCCTAATAAATCCCGGACAGAAAAATACAATATTGGTTTTTCCAAACTTCTTTCCTACTTGTCAGAAATCGACTCCGCACGATCGAGTATAATAATTAAATCTCGCCAGAAACATCCTGAGTTCTACGACCAATGAACATTTTGTTTTGTGCCACGATGAAATCGAGTTACTCAAACACGCGGATGATTAACGTTTCCAGAATATAAAAATAACCGTCAATATCTGACCGCAAAACACGACACCGTTCCACACCGAACAGAGATACGACACGTACCGACGTACGAGAGGGAAAGAAGTGCTTTCGCGTATACGTCGTGAAAGTTAAGTTTTCAAAATGATTATCCCGACAGTGAAATGCAGTAGCAATCACAAGATCTCCGACCTAAATGATAATTTACTGCTTAAAATAAACATCGGTGGGTATTATTCGATCCGAAAGATTTTTGTTATTATAATCAGCTTTCGCGTGAAAATTATCTGTGCGATTTTAATGACAATATTCAACAAACCAAAATGACCATAAAAAATATTAAATTATATACATAATAATTTAAATTATAAAGAAATATATAAAAATTCTATGTGAGTCAACATCAATTATAATAATAATTCATATTTTTCCTTAAGTTGAGCAAATAGGTAAATATAGAAATTGATTCAATATTTACATTCTTATATATGTATTTTTTGTTGATTGGTCGATCCACGTGTATTATTCATACATCTTCCAGTCAGAATTAAACGTATACCAAACTCAATATTTACCAATCAATAAATAAATGTTATACAATAAAATATTTGCAATTCTATGTTCTATTCATGAATGCAGTCCGTCTCTAAAGCAGGAAAACAAAGTTCAGGATTTATTACACGATTTTCTTAATTAATTAATCAGACTAAACTTTTGTAGGTGTTGTACCAAATATAGTTACTCAGTTCCTAATTACCATTGTGAAAATTAAACAAATAAAATTTAAATATAAACTGTTAAGTATACATCGATAACGACATAGTACTGCATCATTCGAGGAGTTACACGGAAATGAAACAGTCAATACAGGTAAAAGATTGAAACACACATCAACGGATGTTATGTGTTCAACATCAAAGTGTTACGTATCCTTACATATCACTGAAATTAAACCACACTAAATATAATATCGTTCGTCCTAAATATTCCTTTATCTACTCATAAAGTTAAACCTTAACCAATCCTCATCGTCCTGGGAATAATTATAAACATTTTGAGCATGGACAATTGAGGAAGAAAAACAAAGACCAAAAAAGGGATCACCTTCGGCCCAAAGATCATCAGCAATGCCAGACGAAATTGGAATCGAGGTTGAGCTCATTGTGAATCGGTGTACTAAAACAGATCTCCTTACTACTACATATATTTCGAATCGAATGAGTCGACATGGTGCCTCGACACGCGAGACTGTCGAGGTCATTGAACACATGCCACGTGATCTCGATCGGCGCTGTTTTCCAAAACGTATAACATATAAATGTGTGCATACTAGTCGTGACTATCGTTGAAAAGCTGCTGACATTTTTGTTTATAGCGCAGAAACAATGCGTTGCTGACATCGGCTATTCACGGAGGTTTTGAAAATATTGTGCTGGCATATAATGACGATGTCGGTGCATAGGGTGATTAAGCATTTCCTCCGTGGAGCCGAGAGGTTGACCGATTGCATTGACATTTATTCAGGACTGAATCATTACTTTTGGAGAGAGACCTTTGGCTTGAGTCCAGGGTATTCAAGAGCTGATTTATAAATACGTATGTGCACAATGAATCGAAATGTTCCATGTACAGATGTTTATTTGTAACCAACTTCAAAACCTACATATATATACATATCTACATCGTCAATCTCTTCACATTCGATTACGCATCAACTTTGATGAGATTTGAAATCGCATAAATATATATATATATATATATGAGTGTGTTTAAAATCTATATAAGGACAAATCACAATCGTATATGTGCATGCCATTTCTCGCGAACACGTATATATATATAAGCACGCGCATGCAGAAATCTCAGTGCCAAAAATCCTCGCTCACCATCTTTAGCCAGCGCACAGTCGTTGAATACAAACAGGCACATTCTCTCTCTCCGGTCGCGCGCGCGCTTATACGCGTGTCCACGTCATCCAGCAGAAATGCGCCAAAAATGGCGCGCGCGCACCACCACCAATCGCCATAGCGGGTATAAATATAAGACGCGACCGATTTCGGAATCGAGCTGGCGCTCCGGATCCTTGAATGTTTGCTAAAGGAGGAGGTGCAGTCAAGTGAAAAATGGAGAGAGAGAGAGAGAGAGAGAGAATCGGAGTCAAGAGCGTATAGGCTACAGTCAGGGTCGATCCAGCATCATCCTCCACGAGGAGAGAACTTTTAATGCCCGCGTGAATTGATGCACAAGGAGCCGCTTTAGTATAGTCTATACGCGTCATTTTACAAACGATTGTGGACTTCTTGGAATATTTCAGTGATGCAGAGTGCCGATTTCATTTTATTTGCTAACAGAATGATACGTGCAGTCAGAGTGCATAGCAACATTGATTTTTCTGCGAGCTGAAAGATCTGTTATAATCTAAGATTTTGTTTTATTTTTTTTAATTTCATTCGTTTTATATTTGGATACAGAAATTTTCAGAATGGTTAATTATCTTTAGCTTGATAGGATCTGCTTCATCGAGATATGATTAAAATGAAAATCTCGAATGGTTCCATAGTGCGTACCGTTATGTGTTTGTTATTTAAATATTAATCGGTATGAATATATTTCTGAATAGATGAAAATTAAAAAGAAAACCAGAAAATATACTTAAATTTACATATTTTAATAATAATATTTTAATATTAATTTAACTTTATGCCCTGAAAATGTTATATTCGAAAACGAATGCACACGTTTTTATAATGAGGTTACGGTATTTCAAATTCTTTCTGACTTTGCATATATGTATAAAACGGAATACGTGTATGTAACCAAATGCTCAGCTTAATTTGATCAAAACAATTAATTGGAATGAACGAGTTCAAATATTTAAATCGTGCAGCGCAAATCACTTTAACGATCATAAAATGATACATTGAAATTGAAAATCTCTTTTCTAGAGCATGCGTCACATTTTTTTTAAAAGTTCAGAGTTAATCTGTAAGCATCGTATTTCATATTGTTGAAGTCACAGTTTATTATTTATCCGAATGTAGCTTTTTTTATGTAATGCCACCATATATATATAGAAATTTTTCAATTGAAATGTCAGCCCAAGACAAAGAGATAGTGTTAGGATTTATCGATGCGACTCTATATATTGGAATGGAATTTTATCACTCGCGAATATAAGAAAAGAAATTCGGAAAGCAATCTATAAATACTTAAGCTGCAATTCGATTTTATGGCCCATATAGGATATCACAAAAACTGAAAAGCCAATTTCCGCGTCGTGCACTGGAGCTTTTTTATTACCGATCTTTTGAATAAACTGAATTTATGCTTTCCTACAAGGTCGAATACCCAGGAAAATAGTAATAAATCTGGACTGCAAACTTGTAAAATTTATCGAACCCTGAAACTTTTCTCTCAATCGACCACCTCGAAAATTTCCATATTAGCAGGCTCGTGGAGCAGCAGCACAGCAGTTAGCCTCTCGTACGTGTTATATCTTTAGATCCAGACCTTGTCCTGCTGCTGTGAGGCTAGTCTACCGGTTGCTCACCTGTTCTGGGTCAGTCGGAGAGCTCGGCAAGGTCAAAACCGAGCGATCTGCGAGAGTATACACGTGCAACAGGCTATACTAGAGTTCCAGTGCATTATACGCGTATATACGCGATGATGAATGAATGACAACGATACATTAAATCCTGTGCCACTTAAGCTGTGTTCTATCAGGGTTTTGTCAATAATCCGACGAGGGAAGAAATGTCTTTTTTTTTGGGAACGATGTATACAATGTGTTTATAGCTATTATTCTGGAATGAGGAGAAAGCTGACACGTCAAATCCTGATTTATTGGACGATTCTTTGTGGATTCTTATTCATATATGACGTGTTTCTAGTTAGTTGGCACTTATATGTTTACATATTTTTATGTATCGGTATAAAGCTACTTTATCGATAACCCGTCACCTTTATTTTTGTAAGAATAAATTATGATTATCGATAACCCTTATTTTAATTAAAAAATTCTTTTTAAAGGTTCTTTGACAGATTGGTTGTATAAGGAAATCCAAGGTGAGTTACAATTGTCGCTTTTGGTAATACAAAGATATATAACCAACGAGAAATGCAGCTTCTCAATAATTTAAAAAAATTCCACGTATAAGGTCTCTTCCAAAGTCACATTGAATCCCTATCTTTTAGAGGGACTGTATAATATACACGAGATTCACGAGCGAAAAGGGAAAGAGAGGGAGAGTTATATATAGACGGGACAAAGAAAGGCCAAGGGAAGCGAGAGAGTCACGAGAGAGAAGAAGAAGAAAAGGAGCATAGACAACGCGAGTGGACTTTGCGATTCCATTGCGAATGACCTCATGGTGACGGCAGCGACAACTGCATGTACGTTAAATTATACATGTGCAGGCAGTACTGCCGAGAGGAATTCTTTCCAACTCAGTGATAGATTTTCTACACACACGTACCTCGTGTGTGTGTTTCTGCGTGCGTATATATATATATATATATATATATGTATATAAATAGCCTTGAATCACCCAAGACGATGATGTTTTTTCTCTGTCTCTCTCTCCAGCGCAAACAGCTTCGGGAGCAGCGGCGAGTCTTATCATCGACGATATTAGCTCGAGTTTGATCGATTTGATTTGGGGGACCTCGCGCGCTTGTGTGCCCAACGTCAGCATGCGAGTGTCCATCGCCACGAAAAAAAAAAATAGGGAACGTCGCGCGATCGTTTATGGCCACTGGAACGGATGTGTATACTCGATACACAATACGGTGATTGCGCTTTATTGATGTGGAATGTACAACGCTGTGTGTGGGTCACCAGACACAGACTATATACATAGCGCTTCTTCTTCTTTTATAGACACACGATTTTTTTTGCTACTTTTTGTTGCGGAATAAGGATATGTATCCATATACGTATCAAAGAGCTCAAATCCTGTGTTGCATAACGTAAAAACCAAATTCCATCTATATTCTTTTTGACGTAGACTTCTTCTTTTCGTAGACGAGCTATTTTCATATGCGATAGACGTAGATCATCCTCGATAGTCGAGCACACAAAAACAATCGTTCGTCATCGCCTCGCATCTCCTGCAGAACGCGGCACTTGTGTCTCACCAATGGCATCCATCTGGTTCTCTCTCGTGGTCAATGAGGAATTCTCGAGCCTCGTCATATCGTCAAGTTTAGAACATTACCCGCGAGCCGCGAGAAATCAATTCCCCTCGGCGGAGATTCGATTCGACGACTATATAAGCTATATTTACCTATATATATATATATATATAACAATTGGAGTGAGGGATTTTTCGCTATAAGGTCAATCGAGTCTGCGTGACTGTTGCGTTGTGCGTCTATATATGTATAACCGTCTACTTCTTTTCCTACTTCCTTTTTTATCTTTCCTCGTGGCTATTTTCTGCTTTTAAACTTGGGCTTGTCGAGGTAAATCGACTGCGATCGCTATATATCGTCATGATGTAATTGATGCTTCGGATTGAGCTGGATTTTGTTTTTTCGACATTTGCTTCCCACCAGTTCGGGAGTAAGAAATAGACAAACTTAATTGCAGTACCACGAGTTAGTTTTTTAACTTTTCCGTATTGTACGTCTGCATTATCTTCGACAATAATAGAATCGTAGAAATTGAATGACTTTATTAAACCTAAAAGACGTTAATCAATAAAGATTAGAACTTATTGTATAATCGCGATAACGGAACAACAAAAATACGAATAGCTATGATTTTTCAAAGTGACGTTAATTGTTTCTGAGCAAAAATTTTACTTCAAATCATGGCGTCATGATGATTTGCCCGGTGGTGTTTAATCCTCATCGATTCGTATTTTTATTTATGCAAAAGTGTCCAATTGATCCTCGAGGTAAGGCGTGTTCATACAATCACGGCCGATACCTATAAGATATATCTTTTCGAAATGTTCATCGTCATCTTCAACCATCGCAAGCAGTCTTTTATTAAAGCATCAAGCCAAATTGGTAGTAGTTAGCGCTAAGCCAGCAATGGTCTGTTCGACCGTATAGTCCGCAGAACATCGGCACGTGCGAAAAATCTCGCAAGCCAAGCAAAAAAAAAGTGCACGGATAGACGGAATCCGCTGGCATGGTTTTTTTTAGTGCATATATATGCACACGTATAGCTTCTATACGTGGTGCGTGACTGCATTCGTTGGTGAGCACAACGTCAACTCTCCGGCGAGTCTTTCATCGCTATTATACGTATAGCCGTGTATACAACGGCCCTCCTATATGTGGCAAAACATGTGGAGCCCACTCGTGTACACACACACACTCATACACACATGGTACTCGGGAGCTGAGCCAGTGAAAAAAAATTTCGGAGACTGATTTAGTTTTCAGGCTTTGTGGGGTGTTAGAGTTAAGAGTATAAAATTGCTGTAGCGTTAAAATCTTAGGAATTTAAATATTTTCTGAACTCTCGCACGCGCTGAAAAAACAACTTGAATAAATATATGCACCGAGATGCACAGTGATATTTTTGTGTATTGTTAAAGGTCACGAGGCAATCTGTGTACCGGTATAAAATAAATTTATGTCCAATTAACCGAAAGCTCGTAAAAGCCGGTGACTCCCACTTCTCTTTAAATGCACTTAAGTTTCAAATTGATATACTGTTTGTAGGTTAATGGGTCTGATCCACGTTAGAACATTTTTTCACTGTCGATAATAAGTCTCGAGTACCGCATGGTTTTTAACACAGGGCTTATATTGTACAAGGTCAAGTAAGAAACACCTAAAATTTGATTTTCCATAAATCAAGTTTATCGTAGACCGATACCTTCAGATTAAATTTTTACTTTTTAAGCCTTTGAAAATCAATGTCCTGATATTGAACCAGTTTTCCTGCCAGGTCAGAATTTTATTCACGAGGTGGAAGATCGAAAACAATTTCATCATGATTAACGATTTTTTAAGTGGATTACGCAATATTTTTTTTATTCCCTTACTATATGCATACTTAATATATTACTTATTAAACAAAAATTTAAGTTCATTCTACGAGAAGTCCTAGAACACCAAAATTATATTTGCCTATTCCAATGGATTATGGGTTAATTTAGAACACCATCATTTAACTAAGATAACGAAGCAGTAGCAAGCAATCGTCGTATAGTTGTGTTAGTCCGCAACGAAAAGCAGATGTATAACCCAGTAAAACCATGTCTTGGGTCCCACTTCTATTTTCGGGACCACGCACAAAGGAAAGTCCTGCGTGCACTCGGTGTTTATTTTTACACGAGTCCCGGTGCTCGTGGTAAATGAGACTGTACTCCTGATTTAAGAGGAGTGAACGCCGCATATGCGTGAGTGCTTTTCTCCAAAAATTGATATTTTTCTTGATCCTCTCCCTTCGTGTGGGAATTCTAGAAAAATTTAGTCGAGAGAAAGCAGACCATCGGCACACAAAGCTGCATCGGCTTAAGGGAGTCCGTTCCGTCGCTCTTAAGGGAATATTGTCAAATTATCAATTTGCTTTACAAATTGTTGTAAACAGAATGGAGGTTTATGCTATAGTTTCAGGGCGAGGCAATTGAAATTACTCTGTACACGGGTAACCAGACTAAAATAATGGCATAATTTTAACGTTTAATAGTTTTATTCAAAAATATATCAAAATGTATATATGGCCAGGCAGTTGTAATTGGCCAACGCTACGCCATCGATATAATACGAACTAAATAAATGATTATCCTATTTCGCAATGTACTACGTGAGCGAAAAATCGGCAAACGAGACCCGCAACTGAAATTTTTAAACGTCTGCGTGATTCAAGTGTGTGGGTATGCGTAAATATATTATATATATGTGCGTGTATATGAGTTCAGTTACGTGTACAAATACCACGGAATATTTTCTCCCCGAGACTTTGGTAGAATGTTGTTTTAAACCATGTAACTCGATTTTATAACTATTTTTCAGTTGCATAAAATAAACAGTTATACGAGGACTGAATAAAACGCCAGAATAGAATTAAATTTAACAGAATTATTATAGAGCTCTTCGATATTCCTGATATAGTCATAATAACCTTAACAGAAAGAAACATATATCATCGCTCTACCGCTCACAATAGAATATTCAAATGCCAAACGAAACCGAGCGCGCTGCACACTTGTCCAAAGCCAATTCTATATAGCGCGGCGGTCAATATGAGTCATTAAGTGAGAGTAAGTCAAATCCAGAATACGCTCGGGACATTTAAAGACAATCGTATAGTTGCCCACGGCTAGTCCGATATGTGTATACACAAAAAAAAAAAAAAACAACGGACAAGAGAACACATGCCGCGGCATCGCGACACTTTTTCGCCCCCGTATAGAAGAAGAACCGCAAGTCCCAATGGCCGCGAGCACACCGATCGTCCCGCTCGCTGACCTTGGGCTTCCACCCATCAACCAAATATGGCGAACCCCTCGTTATAAGACCTCTCCGACCTCCTCCGTCTCTCGATGCGGCCTTGTGTAAGAGAGGGAGGAGAACACCTCTCTCTCTCTCTATTATATTATACACTCTCCCGCGACGTAACGCAACCGCTCGATTTCCTTATGAAAAATATGCATATGTCTGTGTGTGTGTGTGTGTGTGTGGTCGTGTACGTGCACGTGCTCGTGAATTAGTCATCGGCGCCTCTGCAGCTCGCGGACAATGTCTTTATGGGTCTGGCGGAGAGGCGACTTTTTTTTTAGGGGAGACAGCTCTCCGCGCGCGCGCGAAAGTGAAATTCGCACGCGCGACGAGAGAGTCGAGAGGCCGCGAGCGTGAGCCGAATATATTCGTGTTGTTCTTTTTTTTCTTTCTTTCTTTTTTTTTTTTTTGGAGGATGAGGGGGTTATCGGTGGTGTGCGAGAGTGGGAAAGGTGCTGGCGGATTACGAAAGGGTGTACGATGGCGTGGATGTTTTGGATGATTTTGGCGAAAGTTACGCGTTCGCGGTCTTTTCGTTGGCGAATTGTCATTTTATATGTCGTTACTGCGGTGCTCGATGATTAATGAAATTTCAGATGGATTCCATATGATGAGTCGGAATTCATTTTTTTTTTCGATTAAATTATGATTTTTAGCATAATTGCAATTACACGGTAAATTTTTATCTTGTGTACAGTCGGAGTGAATTGATTCTATCACCCCTAGTTGAATGAGCTTTAACGCGCTAGGGGTGACAGAATCAATTCTCTCCGACTGTACGATTGTTCCGAGTCAGGATTTTTAAGAACGATTCAAATTTCATGACTAATTTAACGTGCCTTTAAATGTACGCGAAAACTGTAAATGAAACAATTTTACTTATCTTGTCTTACTTTCATTTTAAGATCCAATTAGCCTTAGAAATTATCTTCTCAGTGACACTCCGTTATCTAACCTAAAAAGCTGTTCGAAACTATCGATATAAGTACGTATAATTAGATAGGATAATAATGTAGAATTGATTCAAGGAGAATAATTTTCAGATGTATAAATTCGTTAAGTAATTCTATCAACTCTAATTTCTAATCTTTTGTGAAATTCAGTTTTCGTTCTTGCATTAACATCTATATTTTAACTTATTAGAATTTAAGCTGAAATGTTGAAAGGATAAAAGCACGGTTTTGTTAAAGAGCTAACTTGCTCTTATGCTAATTATAATAATAGATTTTACTTTCAAAATCAATTTTTTAAAATTTAGTAACATTTAATTTTAATTACTTTATTTTAAATTTAAGAGTTTTTTATACAGAAATGCCTAAAAACGGCTAAAAGTACTTCCTACTCTATAAAAATGAAGAAGAAGTAACTTTTAATTCTGCTCGTAAGAGTACAGTTAAATTCAATTTCCAAGTTTTCTACAGAAAATGTTTCTATTCAAAGAATGGTAAATTGATTTAACTCGTAGAGTATATTGAATACGTTAACACAGGCAAAGTTAAAGATTGTTCGAAGTGTTTCTATATATATAGCTTGAGTTAAATATATTTCAGTAGTATAGTACTAAAATTCTATGACTCAAATATATATATATATGTTTGTTGAGGAACCAACATATTCATTCGTCACAAACTAAGACATTACTTATACAAAAGCTTCAAATCCCAACTCCTAAACCAATCTCTGAAATTTCTGTCCTCGTAGAACATAAAAAACCCTGCAAATTACCTCGAAGACAAAAAAAAATAGAATAAAATTTCCTCCCTCAACATCCCATCCACTTTTCTAGCCCTCTCATCATCCAATCAACCATCCACCATCAAACCATTCCCCTATATATCCCAAAAACTAATCACCGACAAATCAACTCACACAGATTATCATCTCATTGCTTGCAAGCCCGGGACTGCACCATTATATAATATAATGCATACGGAAAACACAGACACACACACATACGGAACTCTTTCGTCTGGCTCTCGGCGTCTCTGCAGGTAGGCGAGTCGTTGAAATCAATACCGGAATACGCGCGTTGTACACGCACGCCCGAGTGAGAGAGACAGAGAGATAGAGAGTGCCGCAGCAGCAGCAGCAGCAGCAGGTTCAACGCACCTCGAGAGAAGAGAGAGAGAGAGAGAGAGAGGGACCCATCGCTCGGCTGCTGCTGCCACGGCCAACTTCGTACAAGACGCCCAGACCGCCAGTTTCCTTCTTCTGCTGCTGCTGTTGCTGCTGTTGGTGCTGCTACTCTTCCGCGGCTTTGTAATACGTGTTGTTGTAGGTATATCGAGGGAACGCCTGCTGACGTCTGCTGGTAGACGCGACACATCATCACGCGTATGACGGGGGGAAAGCATAAGCTCGCGTATAGGCTTGCAGTCTCGTGGAGATTTTGGATTTTTTCTTTTCGCCCTGTGGGTGACTCGCTTTTGCGAGACCTGCATTGGTATTAAAGAATAATGTTATGATCTTTGACATTTTTCCTGTGCGTTTCCTACAGCTTCCGGTTTTGTACAATAAAAGAGTTATAGTGGATCATATGGGAAAGATTATGGGGATGTTTGTATCTGTAACGATCAATGTGTTTTCCTTATATTTCCACGTTTATTAGAAATTTCTCGCTAATTTGCATGCGAAAGTTCTTTACGTGGGATACGAAAAGTTGGCAAGTCGACCGATCGATCAATCGTTTAACGCCATCCCTACATATATTTCGCTCACGAAGAATCCTCGAATTCTACCGAGGTAATTAAAGTTGACTAGTTATTCGCAAAATTTGTCATTATTAAAAAAGTTAGTAGTCGAGAGTTCGGCCATGACGTAATTCGGTCACACGTAGGCTTAGCACTTCGATAACTGTTTTAGAACAAATATCGATGGATGAGAGAGAGAGAGAGAGAGAGAGAGAGCCTCGGGGGCTGAGTGAAACTTGTGATACGAAGGCTATACGGGCGACTATGAAATTCTGCGCCATTCCAGATCGGATCAATGTAGCGGTCGCGGAGTCATCAAAATTAACTGTACACGCCTAAAGCGACCGTAAAGCCATTAACTCCGAACCAGCTATTATATATATCCGAAGGTATCGTGCAACATTTCATCTTACCACTATATTATTTTTAAATTTTTTATACTACGATACGAAGCTCGATGTGGTATCCAAAAAAGAAAACATATATATAAAGAGAATGTGAAAAATCGGATAGAGAAGGGAAAAGTTGAGACGTCGCGCTATATGGTCGATGCATGAATAGGCAGTGAAAGAGACTGCAACCGGTTCGTCGTCCGATCTGTCGTAATTGACGAATTTCCAGTGGCTTCCTCTTTAAGGAGGTTCTTCTTTCACAACTCGTTTATACACTTTGCATTAAGCACACATCCATTGGAATGATCAACTTTTGCGTTCAATCTATCGCAACGGTAGCGGTAACGCAGCTGCTCGATTAGGATTCGGCAGTCAAGAGTGTACTGGAACGAATGTCAAGGATGTATATATACAGACACCTGTCAAGTCGATGTATTACATGTATAATTTCGGCGGCTGCAGTGAAAATTTCGCGCTTATCGATCAACTCGAATGTATATAACCACATGCGAGGCGCGCGTTTTCAGGAGTTTTTCGATGATTGATTGACGTTTCGAGTGCCACGGGAGGATAAGTTACTGCATCGGGGCGATGTAAACTGCAAGTTTGATAGGCATGCCTTGACGTTCTTTGCCGTGTTGCTTTGTTGTGTTTGTGCGGAGAAATTGGCTCGGTCTGATTCGCGTGTGCTTTGTGGGGAATACTTAATGGCTATTCGGGGTCAATTCGTCTGTACTTGTAGCATTTTTTCAATATTTTTTTTTAAAAAAGTTATCTATTAACAATATATTTACAATTAATTTTTGTTTTGCAAGAACGTTTGCTTTCACGGCGACGCTTACAAATTAATTGATTTTACAAATTTCAATGTGCAATCGAATATTTTTTGTGCATTTATAAATTGGAGACGATAGTTTTATATTCGTTTACAACAGTTGGATTGAGTAACACTACGTTATTTTGAATTCTAATGCGATCATCGCTATGCGGAAACGATCGCGCATTATACATAAAACATTGTCCTATTTGGAGATCAATGTCCAACTTTCTCCGAGGAGCCGCGAGTGTATATAATTATAAGACAGATCTTCGCCGCTTCGCAAAGAATTTTTTTTCCTCGTTATTTGCACGAATATAAATAAGACGATGTCCGCACGATTATTTTACGAACGACATTTTGACATAACGAGACATAATCTATTATCAACAATAATGGAAAGTCGATTTCTGACAAGAATGTATTGCCTTATTTCAATTTTTCTTCAATGCGGACACGTATATTTTTATATTTTCCAATGAGGAAGCCTTTGTTTCGTTTCCGTTTAATTAGTTTTTCAACTTTGGAGCATCGTATAGGGACTTGTTATAAAAGCGGAATTCGATTGACTATCTGCACCCGTGACTTTTCCAATCCGCAATACGTTTTCAATTTTAGAACGGTCAGTTTAACTGCTGCGATTTGGAGACTTTGAGGGTATTCTCGGTTATATATATGTCGTACGCTCAAAATTATCATGTAAAGCAGAAAATAAAATAAAATTTATGACGACGGTGCGATACTTATTAAACAGCTTCTTGCGAACAACTTATAGATACTCTTATCTGTAGATGGTGTATAAAATTAATGGCACGTAGCAAGAACTCTTTTTTCTCTTTTCAATAAGTCAATCCGAAAAGCACGTCTATTCACAACCTCTACGAAATCGAATAAAATGAATCTCGCACTACGTTCTGTGACGCCCAAAAGCTGGCTTTCGTTCACTAACGAGCGCCGCTGCATCTGTAACCGCAGCGAAAAATTTCGCCATCAAACACCCATCTATACTCTTTCTCCTATATACTAATACTCTTTTCTCATGCTGCGACTGTAGTAGCAGCAGCAGCGAACAAAGGCACGAGAAGAGAGGAAAAAAAAATCACACGCGGCCACTCCTCCGCGAAACGCACACTGCCAACACAAACGGCTACACATCTGCATAAAGGAAACGAGAGAGAGAGAGAGAGAGAGAGAGAGAGAGAGAGAAAGAGAGAAGTTGATTCTCGCACGAGCGTGCGTGAAAATAAAATCGCTGCAACGACGCGCGCGCGCCCGACTCTCTCCCTTATTGACATTCAGACCACGTGCTCTATCTCCCTTGCGCTGCAGCTCTACCCCCGCATTGCACGATGACTCGCTGCATACATATATATATATATAGATATCGATTTTCCAGTAGAAGAGCGTTGCACTTATAATGGGCTTTCTGCGAGGCTGCATCCGCGTGTGCGCGCCGGTTTGCGAGGAGACGCGCGGGCGCTTGTACATACAGGCCTGAAAAAAGGAGTGTAGGAGACGGAAGGAGCGAAAAAAGTCGATGTGGAGCTTTACGGATATATATAGGCGGATGGGAATATAGATCGTCGAGGGATGGAGATTCGAGTGGCTCCTGCTGTTTGCTGGCTTATTATTATTTTTTTATTTCAACGACTTTATGGGAAAATATATCATCGGGTTTATTGAGCAGAGGACTTTTTTAATGTTGACACTGACACTTGAACATGCAGATGACACGATCGATGCTGTATAACAAAAAAGATGCTGAGCATTTTTAAGATAATATCAAACTCAAATAAAATACATTTTGAATTGGAAATATTATTCTTATTAAGTAGATTGTACAGAGAAATCGCATCTCCGTGTTATAATGCATCGTACGAGGATGCACGCGTGAGGATGAATGTGCTTCGATGTATTGAAAAAGATGTAAGGACACGATGCGCATGCGAGTGCGACGAGGTGTGCACCGTATAGGTATCAGCTCCATACTTATCGGAAAGCGCTCTTCCTTTCAATAGGAGAAATTTTTTCAAATGAAATTTCTCGGAATGGATGGGCTTCCAAAGATTGTCGAAATCGCTGATGCGGTAGCTATGACTTTTGGTACATTCAGTATATTATTACGAATGAAAAACATACGAAAAATAACAGCTATTTACTTTTTATCTTATTATGGACTGACGTTTGAATCTTGTTAGCTTTATTTTTATTAATATTTCAAGTACTTTTCTAAAAAAGCAGATATCAATAGCACCATTCCGTATAAAAGTTTTTATCAACGTTAACCGACTCTGTCTCTTTATTTTTATCATTCTTCAACAATGCCTCTTGATTCGCTTGATACTAGGATTTCACTTCGCTCTGTTATCCAATGAGATTTTAATAAAAAAAAGTTGGCATCTAATAAAGAAGAAGACAAAGGACGAAGAGAAGTTTGTTATATAGAACGCAACTTTCACGATGAAAATGTAATTTAGTATATACAGGCGTGGGAAAAAAAAGTCCAGTCTCCCTCCTCCCTCCTAACAAAAGGCTCGCGGCAGAAATCAAATCATTCCATCCCTGCACAATCTGTACATCATCCAAAATACATAGCTCCTTCGTACAGAAAAATGTTACGAAAACGCCTGGAAAAAGACTCGGAGCGGATCGATAAAAAGACTCGTCCAAGGGACGTCAACCAAAAAAAAAAAAAACCAGAGCATATACAGTGTCACACTGCCGAATATACCGCGTAGCAAGAGGATCTCGTGGATCCCCAACGCGTGGGTGCCAGGGTAGAAGAAGCGCTTTTAAAGTGGCGCTGCTCTCGCGTACAAGCAGCAGCTCCTCTTTTCTTGAGCTACAACGCTTGCACCCGCGCCCTTGAATCTATTTCTAGCGCTTGCCTCTCGGCCCTCCTCCTCCTCCTCCCCCTCCTTCTCTTTCGTCGCTCTAGAAATTCGTAGTGGTAGTAGTGAGTCTCCGAGGCGCTCGAGTGCATAGCGTGGACTTATACGCGATCGACCTGCAGCCATAGCACGTGTCGCGTATGTGTAGATGTGAGAACCCTTTTGTCGGGTGGGAGGAGCTTTTGTTGGATGCTCCTATATAGTCGCGCTTGGACGAGGGAATGGGTTTCGTTTATAAGCTGCACGAGATTTTGTTGATGGCGATTTTTGGATGTTCTTTTTCCTTTGGAGGAAGATGAAGTCAATCTTTGACGAGGATGTGGATGAGCTGGATTTGACGGGGTTGCTATCGATTGTATTGGAAATTAATTTAAGACTATACATTATATGTGAAAGTTATCATTTGAAATAGCACCGTAGCACAAAGCTTTTAAAAACACATGCAATAAACTGTATAAAACTCTTAAAAAACCCCAATATACTTGACAAATTCAGCTAATCTCTCAATAACTCCAAGTCCATCAAACCAAAGCCCATTAATAATCAAGCCAATTCACCGACCGAGAAAGTACAAAACCATCGGCGTTTCGCCAATCTACCAAACTCCTTTGAGCTGCCATTTTTTGTTTTCTTTTCTTCTTCTCCTGCTTCCTCTTTTGATTCGAGGTAAAATAAAGGGTCCCAACGGACAAAAGAGAGGCGGTGGGAGAAGCACAAGGGTATATCGAAAGGAGACCAGAGAAATGCGTATATATAGACGAAGTATCGCGCGATGAGATCTCGACAAGGATCTCAAGCTAACGTTGCACTGCATCTTGTTTGCTGCTCGAATACATAAATCTGCATATACACAAATCTTACCAACGCAGTCTACGAATCTTAAAAATTTCCTTTTTAACCCATTTTTAACCCTGAACAAAACAATAAATTATCACTCCTCCAAAGAATCCTTTTATTCGCTATCCTCGGTGCCGATTTTATTCCCTCTCGCTCAAAGTCTCCACGATGCACTCACCAGCTTACGCTCTTATTCTGCTTTCTCATCTTATTTTCATTGCTAATGCAGAGCTCTTACAGATGAGTAAGTTTGGCCGCTCGCCAATCCCGCAAGACATATAACGAACAACCTCTATTTCTCTCGCACCTACTCGCAGACTTGTCTGTCTCGAACGTTTACAATGATCAAATAGCTTGTATAAACGATGTATTTGCTTTTGTTTTGTTTTTGTTTGCCGATGAATTTTAAATAATTGTCTTAGTCGCGATGTTTTACGGTTGAATCATTGCGATCGTCAGTCGCGTGCTGTTAATTTTTAATTGTACTAAAAAAGAGAATGTTAAAGTACTGAAATGTATTGCTAAATGATTCGATACTCTGGGAATGTATGTGAAATTAATTGAATTAGCTTTGATTTTGGTCGGCTTTATATAAAATATATTCCCTTTTCACATTCTATATAAACTGGAGTAAATGGAAAATGGATGCGTTGCCATGGCGATAAGCCATTTTATACTTGTTCAGAATAAAATTTGAGGTAGAATTAGTGGAGTCTCACGTATTCACTTGGTATAAAATTTCCCTCATCCAAATTCAGTCTTAATTTATTTATACAGTTACAGAATACAAAATTATATAAAAACAGGCCCAATCAAAAGTTTGCCGCTGGTACAACACGGTCTCAAAATCGATCATCTATCCTTAAATAGTTTTCTCGAAACAAACTCACGATCGATGGGCCACACTCGGTTCTCTTGCAGGTATATTAGAGACAACTACGCCATTCTGAATCCAAAACTCTTCTAACGGTATAATGTAACGTCGTAACATCCTCGCCGTGATCGGGTTTCGAACTTTTACTCTCCTCCGCTCGGCCGAGTTTTTGCTCCTCGACCGTCTTTGTGTAGATTCCCTCGCGAATGACGGAATCGGAGAATGATTATTTTTCATGCGAAAAAAAGGACTTGTAAAAAACGTACGTGGATGACGCGAGTGTCGCGTAAGTTGGAATAGATTTGCAGACTTCAAGGATTAAGGTTTTTTACCGTTGTTTTTTTTTTTTCGGTTAATACAGTGGATCAATGTCTGCATTATACTATATTATTCAAAAATATTTGCTCACTGTATATGTAATTTTTACATCTTTTTTGTAAATATTTGGCGTCCCATGGCTCGTATGAGGTAGGGACTTAAAAATTACTATTTGTAACGCTATAGCATCTCGACTAAATCATCAAAATTCTCATTCAGAAGTATTAAATATTTATGTAAATCATGCCCAGATTTTACATTAGCTTTATTTTGAAATGAGATTCTCCCCACGGGGATATACCCGGTGTAGCTGTGACTCTGCGATATACAGTGCATGATGCTGACTGCACACTTCAGCTTATGATATAAAGGACGACAGGGACCCCTACTTATAATCTGATCTTTCTTTTCGTTCAGAGGGAAACCGAAAACAACCAATGCGACGCATAGCGGCTAGAATTCGTAGTCACAATTGTAGGGTTCTTACTAACGTTTAAGCGCGAAAATCAAATTGTAATATAGGTATAAGTACGAGTACTCAAGGGAAACTCGGAGCTAGAACTAATCGTCACCTAACATCTCAATATTTTTCCAGTACTGTGACTGGATTTTACAAAATAATCTTTCTATATTGAAAAAGGGCGGATGCTTTTCCTTTTTTTTCTGAAACATTTTTTGTAAGATATACATATGAAAAATCTTTGTATTAACAAAAACGATAAGAGGTTAGGTGATTATTTCAAGTGGTAAATTTTCTAAAAATGGGAGCAACCTTTCCAAAAACTATATTATAAAAGAACTACCGGTACTATGAAAGCTTAATAGAGAATTTAAATTCGGGGTTAATTAAATTAAGTCCATAATTAGATTTAATTTTTAATTAAATTCAAATCTAATTATTTTAGTTTAAATTCAAATCTAATTAGATTTAATTTTTAATTAAATTCAAATCTAATTATTTCTTTATTATTTTTTAAACGTTTAAGATCAGTTTTTTTTCACACATCTTTATTTTGCTTTTTAGATTAATGGGACTTATAAAAAAATTTATAACTACTCATATTTGTAAGAGTTTCTACTTACCTATAATTTGAGATCTTATTCATTAAAATTAATTACGTAGTTGTCGTTATTTTTAAAAATACAAGATGTAAATGTTATTAAATTATTACTGGTTAATTTATGAATCTTATATTATTTATATATTCGACTAATTGATTAAATGTTTCGAAGCTGAATACCAATGCATTGGTAGCGGTTTTTGTAATTTGATTGCGCTCCATACTCGATACATACAAGTAAAAACAGATCAATATAGAAAAACGCTAATTTTCAATCAAGAATCAACAGTCAATTCTAAAGTTTAAATCACGATAATCGAATTAGCTTTATTAACAAGACTGACTTCTTATTAAAAAATCTAAATTAAATTAAGCGAATAACGGTGATTTAGAACTGAGAGATTTTGTGGTTCAAAGAACTTCAATTACATAAAAATATGTTTTTATGTAACACTCTTTTTTAATTATAATTTAAATCGTTTTGTTTTAAATTTAGATATATTTAATTTATTGTGATTGTAATTCAGAATATTCTTATTATACATTTTAAATTATTTTTTACAGTATACAGTATATATAAATGTACTACTTATTTCTCAAATAATTTTAAATAATTGCATACATGTTTACAGTCTCGTTTTAGCAAATTAATCATATACCTATTAATATGAACATTCAAAATTTTCATAATCGTAATAACTGTACTCATTAAATAATACTTTCGCAAAAATAAGTCTAAGGAATGAGCTTTATTGAGTACGTATAAATGTAAAATCTACTTCACATCTCATCTTCATTGACCGATTTAGCACCGTGACGTAATTCGACGATGATTAGCTTCATAGGTATCTCCTGCGCTGTTCAAGATAATTGTTAAAGGAAAAAAGTTAACCATGCAATTAAGCCGTATGCCACTAGAGTTAAGAATTTGATAAAAAATAGCCGTGAAAAGTGAACGATCAACGATTTGTTAATTATTTTATTTCGGTTAAAATTGGTTAATAATGTAGCCTGTTACATCAGAATTATTACACGTATGGGTAAAATAATTTGTAACGTTCACCTTTATCACAATTTTTTAGTTCAGACATAACAAGTTCATAAAAAAAAGCCTTTCAAAAAATCAGATGTGTATGAAACATTTAAATTATCTATTCGAGGCTTGCTAAAATTTTCGAGAAAAAAATCAATCCAAATCTCAATCGACACAATTAATTCAAAAGAATATAGAAATGAGTACAGCATTGGAAAAGCTTTGAATTAATCAGGACACAAACAAGTCGCCTATGCAATCATAGCCGCAAAAAGACCAAAATGAATCTCGGAATCAGCATCTCTCGATCAAAACAAAAACAGACCTTGAGTCCGCACAAGTCGCTAATATAAATTCTTTCGTCAATTTTCCCACTATAAATATATAATCCAACACTGCAGATCCAGTCGCATAGCTCGACACAAAAATTAGCGCGACCTATGATCTCCTGCATGCATATGACATAAAACACCGTTGTATAACTGATCGTTCATTGAATATTATGTATATAAATTTGTGTGTGTATGTGCGCCATGTGCGCCAATTTTCCGTCTTCTTCTACTTCATCTTTCTGTTCCTCGAGACGCGACTTATTGATTTTGCTTCTCTCGCTGCTTCTAAGTCTCTTTCACTGTCTGTCTGTTTGTATGAATTGCAATTTTCGATTGAGAGTTTGATAAATAAACGGACGCTTATGTTGGGCTTCATTTAAAACTGAGCTTATTTTCTCGTGCTTCGTATATTGGATTTTATTAGCTGCGAATGCGATTTTGAGAGATAATTAAATAATTATGGCGAGTAACAGCGAATAAAAAACATGAGGTCGTTACTATATACTTTTTTTATTCAACCTATACACTTGTAAACGACACGAATAATTCTTTCGATACAACCGGAGCTTTGTTATCGTGACAGCCAAGTACCGTCGTATATCACTTGGCAATCGTGCTAAAGTCATGGAACAAACAAGTCCAAACTGAAAACTCCAAGGTCTATAAAAGTTTGTTTCTTTTTCCAATGATTATACTTACACATGTAATTCTGGTAGATTTTTTTTTAAAGATCACTTTCAATGATCGATAGCAAGTAAAGTTCCACGATCAAAGAGTAAAGGCGCTTCGAGTCACTTCGTTAGCTGACTCGGTAATTAAAAATAAAAGATGAGCTAATTTAATTGTATGGAAGTATTTTTATAGGTATCTAAGTTACAAAGAAAATATCAATAACCGATAAAATCGCATCGTACTAATCACTGCTATACAAACATGGAAAAGTGATAACAAACATTCTATCTATAATTATCTTGTTCATTATATGGACGAGTTACTTCTATATAATAATTGCTTTCGATCGTTATATAACGTTTCATTAAAAAAGTAATAAGCAAAAAGGAAAAATCAAATCTATCTAATTAGTGAAGTAACAAAATGTTACATACGCAATAAGTGAGTGTTTAAATTAAATGACATATACTTATAAATTCAATATAATTAAACGCGTTGTAAAATATTTTATAAAGTAATGTGTGTTACAAGCAAAGAAAAAGAGATCAAAGTGGCATTACAATACAACATTATCATAAAAAAGAGATGCCATTCATCATATTTAAGTACCCTAATAAAATCAATTAAAACGAAAATAAGTGTATCCACGCAAAATTATAAAATCAACGTATTTTATAAAAAATTAAATGAACTTCCGCTATGAATAACTAATTGACTGATGCGCTATAAAACATTACCGTGAATCGTATATAAGAATATTCGTTTGGCAACAAACAAACTCGTTAAACAACCGTCATTTTCTAAAACCAATCGATAGCAAATTAAGAAAACATTTCTCTCGCTTGCTCCAAAATGCAATTTAAATTTGAATCACCAAGAGCAAGACAGAATTATAAGCTTTCTTTGCGAAAACGCAAGGAATTCGCGCTGAGAGTACAACTCGCCTATATCTTATACGTACATACATACATAAGTACGCTCACACCCAACCGCGCGCTCTTTTTTTCTTCTCTCATCATCGTTGCTGTGTGTCGAGTCCTTCGCACGCATGGTGATTGGTGAGTAACACGCGGTCGACCCAGCATTGAGCATACACATACGTACGCACACACTCTCATAACCTCAATCCATGCAGTGCACACGTTCGCCCATCATGACGCAGAGGGAAAGAGAGAGAGAGAGAGAGAGAAAGAGAGAAAGAGAGAAAGAGAGAAAGAGAGAGCAGCCTTTCCTCGTTAGTCAGACAAGGACATAGCAATATAGCACACCTCGCTGTAAGTCGCACAGCCTAAAATTCATACCTTTAATGCCCAAAATTCCCATTTGTGAAACGATATACGAGATCGATGGAATGTTAAATCGTGCGTCTGATAAAGTCAGAGCGCAAAAAAGCGTCGCGAGCGTCATCGAATTGCCTATAATACAGACGATCGAGAGCTACCGTCACACGTTACATGCAATGCACACGGGCGTTTCGCTGTACGGTGCCAGCGTGGTATAATACTCACATATATATACACAGAGCGCAGCACACATGTATGTGTATATATATATATATACCGATAGTGTACACGTCTCTCTGGCGGCCCGAGAGCGCGATAACGTGCAGTTTGAAGCGGCATTTGGAGAATCTAGCCGGCAGCCGGCCGGCGGACCAATCGGGGCTCGCCGTTCGTTTTATGCCCATATATGGCAAGAGCTGCGCGTCGAGGCTGTGCCGCGGAGTGGGGGACAGCTCGAAAGAGCCGAGTCAACACCGCGTCAGGGGAAGTTTATATAGGAGAGGGGAAGCCGAGACTCGCGGACGAGTCCATCGCTCTTGCTCCACGTACCCGGACGCGGCACACGAAACTCAGCACGCGCATGCACCGGCGTTCTCGAATCTTTGCCTTCTGCGAGCCTCGATCGCCAGATTTTCCAAGCTCCGAGGACTCGATGAATATTGTTTTAAGTTGGATGGGGCAATTTGGGCCGCATGAGGGTCTAAATCGGTGTATAATCGCCGACGAAAATGTCGGCAACGAGGTCCTTATGGCATACCGACAAGGATAGCGGAATAGGCAGATCCCATGAGTTAGACAGAGAGAGACGGTGGACGAGTCCAAAGGAGGGACTTACTATACACGAGCGCACAATCTGCCGGTGTGCGCGATGCTTCCCTTCTCTCTCCCTCTCTCTCGCTCTATAGCGAGAGCGCGCACTCGCGGCGATCGATTGTTTCTTTCTCTCTCTCTCTCTTTCTCTCTGGTAGCAGCTCCCCTCCGCTCCCGAGCCCAGCGCGCGAGAGAATCCGGCGAGTCGCGCGGAGCCAGTGTGCCGAGAGCTCTACGCACGTTAGCTTCGACGTCCTTTTGCGAACTCGTCGCCCCCTCCGACACCGACACCCTTTTCACGCTTTTTCAACCGCTCGCAGGTAAGCTTGCTCCTCTCTTGTAATTTCCCCATTTTCTTTAAACGCGGCACTGCGCTGTGCATTTTTTTGCCTCGCGGTTAATATCGCGGATAGATTTGATTTTGCGATGATATGATGTAGAGGGAGGCTTTCGCGTGGGATGTGCACGTAACGTGTGGCCTTGGATGCTGAGAGAGAGAGAGAGAGGGACGGATTTTCGTACGGTTGCTTCGCTTTCGCGACGTGGCAGGATATTCAGTTGCGGTATGCGTGTGAGGGGGAGAAGAAAAAAAACGCCGGCTTCGTTCGCCGCCATCATGGCAGGGCGTTGCTCTTGCACGCGTGGATGTATTATAATTTTCCTACCAGCTTCCAACAAATTCGGTAATTCGAAGTATACTGTAGTGCCTATAGTTTGAAACAATATCCAGACGCGCTGGCATTTAATGCCCAATGTTGCCCATCTCACATAATTGGGTCCTACTATCGATTATGATGTTACGTCAGTTTTCTAGATTCATTTTCTTTTGACGATATCTGTATGGAATGCCTTGGTCAGAATCGGTACTTGATACAACAATTTATTGAATAGATATGAAGTAGGCACTAGCTCGAGTGGAGCGATGATACGCGGGATTAACTCGAAAGTTCAATTAATTTTTTAAGTAGAATATATAAGCATATCTTTTGATCGGAAATAAAATTAACCATAAAATTGTATGGGCAAAGGTTACAGATTCGAAAGGTATAGATACCTCTCTTTGGAGGTTATGGGTGTCCGAGTTTTACGATACCTTCTCTCTCTCTCTCGCTCGTATTGTAAAATCCCCATTGTAGCGGCGCGGCCGCGAGGCGAGGGACAGGTTGTTGCCGTCATGTGAATACGCACAAGATCAGGTGGTTTTCTCTCTCGCTAGCAGAGGAGAGTTTTGCAGGTGGTCGCTACGACATGGTGTCTAATAATAGACGCCGGCATAGGTGAACGAGAGGTTCTCCTCTCGCGCTCTCTACTCACTTTGGCTGGCCCTGCTCCATAGTCGTGACGATTCTGGCACAACTCCTTTTTACATTTATTCGGCCTGTCCATTTAGTATTTTAATAGCGCTGTAATTTGAAGCTTGATTGCTAATTTGTCTAATACACATGTAAAAGGTGGTACAAGTGCACCTTTTACATTTATTTCCTGGTACTAAATAAAAAAAAACGGTAAAAATTAAAAAGCTACCATTTTTCTTCCGGTCGCGCGATGCATTTCGTATGCTTGCCTACATTAAATCAGTCTTAATTAACCCTTTTTTCTCTTTTAAATCGTAAATTAGCTTAATTAAAACGCTATGGAAATTTTGACGCGGCTTTTTTACCTCACCGCAAATTTTATCTTTCCATCTTTTCGAAGAAGAAAAGTCACGGATCGTCGCGTATTCTATATGTGCATTCGCTTCTCTCTCCCAACTGCGAGTGAGAGGGAGAGAGAGAAAGAGATAATCGTTACGTGCTTTCTTCCCGGCGCACTAACCTATACCGCGAGTATAGTCGATGGGAAATGAGGCTTTACATTCCTTCTGATTCCTGTTAGTGGAGAATTTAAAAAAAGGGCTTTCCACGCTTTTTTTAATATGTTGGAAGAACGTGTATCTGTAAAACCGAAGGATGAACAAATGATTGATTTTGCAGTCTTTTTTTAGTTAATTTATTGACATTCTTCTGAATTTGTCATAAATACTTTCTAAAATTCTTTATTATTATGCACATTAAATGAAATTTCGGGGAATCCTTTTTGTGGAAAAAGCTAGAGGTGGTATTAGTCGTCAATACTCGTCTTCTTAGACATGTAAAATTTATACAAATTTAATATTAAAAATCACGATTAAAAAAGTACATTCCTGTACCTTTAGTTAAATTATAATCAATGTACATTATATCACGTCGAATCTTTTCAACCGGAACATATATTATCTACAAATAATATCATGTATAGTTGTAATCAATTTTTTCAAGGAATGATCTTGTATTATCTGTATTTTTCGTAAGTAAAGATAACAAATTCAATCTAAATTTTGTCATCGATAAAGCGTTTTCTCATCAAACAAACCCATTACATACAAACTCACGGGACATTAGACTGACTCAGCTCAAATTGCTTCATAATGACACTATGATACAAACTCATTAGCCTAGGACGCACGATGAATTTTAAATGACTTATCACAAAGCAATGTCTGCAAGTTGTAATGAAATTCAACAATTACTCGGTGCACTACTTTCTTCTTTTCTAAAACGAACTTTAGGTGTACTTATAAAATACTGCGAAATTGTGAAATAGATTTTATTGCAAGCATTTTTTCATTAATGTAAGTGAGAATGTTTTAAAAAACCTTGCGATGCACAAATTTCTTGTGAATTTTTTTCGCCCTTCGCGTCATAATAAGGAAACCCTCGGATGTTTTAATGTACATTAGAGACACCAGAAGTCGGAGTGAAAAAAGAACTTTTTTTTTTTAGGTTAGTATACCATTTAGCGCGTTTGCACAGCGTTCCTTTTAATACTACGGCTTAGAATGCACTCAAAGAGAAAACCGAGGTACCCATTCATCCTTTCCTCGGTCAAGTAAAAGAGCGAGAGGCGATGCGGCCTTTACTAGAGATAGTATTTTAATCTAATGAATTCTGACTCGCGAAAATGTGAAATTTTATAAATATTTTGGGGAACACTAAATTCACCATATTTATTAATTAGATGTTACATTGTAACATTTATAATATACAAAAGATAAATTAGCTAAATTGTATTTAATATGAAAAAACTACTATGCCAATTAATATTTCAAAATTCCATAACAATTGCAAATCAAGAAATTATTATAATAAACATGTCAGAAGCTTTACATTAATTTTCAGTAATTTACTTTGCGTTAAAAGCTGATAATTAAACTTTTTGATATGCTTAGAGTGAAATATTCTTTCTGTAAATGATGAGGAGGATATATATGCTCCAAGAGAAGCTGCGTCTGCATCGGAGCTCGCGCTCATAATGTAATCCTCTGGAAAGGCGACCTCACGCGGCGCATCTATAGCTAGCGGGACTCACGGGGCGAGAGAGAGAGAGAGAGAGAGAGTAGTATACACGAGTGAAAGACTTGAGTTCCGTTCGATCGAGTTCTCCGTGTGTACACGTGCTTTGCTGGTGAGTCGTAGTGGCTGAAAAGAAATCGAGCCCTTTGCGTGCCTGCAGTGTCTTATGTATGATGGAAGCTGAGAATGTCTTCTTTTTGTACCGACTATATGTTGAGACACGAGTCATTAACAATGATCGATTATCGATTTTAGATTATTTTTTTTTAAATTACTAGGAATAATATTGTTGCCGTGCGCCTTATTATTAATTGCACAATGGGAAAATTCTAATCATGAATTAGTTTTCGGCACACTGAGACCGCCCACACCTATGTGAACTAATTGCATTTTGGATAAGGAACTGCATCTATGGTCTTTATGAAGCAGTTATTGGTTGCTGCGATTAATGAAATACTTCAAGCATCAATCATATTATTAAATTTTATGCATTGAATAACCTTCGAAATAAATTTAAAAAATTTTTTTTTTAATAATCGTCAGATTTTTATGAACCGGTAATTCAATTACTAGGTTGAGATAGTTTACATCTTTTATAATTCACAAGAACAAAATGTAATTTTTTACAAGTTAAAAAAAAATATTTAATGCTTCTAACACTCAACCATTTAATCTGTACTCTGTTTACTTGGTTTTTCAATACTTCTATTTCCTTATTTTTTTATTCATAAACTGCTGAACAAACAAGTCTTCTTATAAGTATAACGCGAATAAGTGTTTTAAAATATTGATTTAAAAGTATGTATATTAATTCTATAGATTCATTAAATGATATACTGGAATACGTTATCAAAGCTATTTTTTGAAGCAGTTATCTTAAGAATTTATGAACCGATATATTTGTTGTGATAACGTGAATTGCCGAAATTCTATTCCACTAGTGATTTAATTCATGAAGCATTTATCATAAACCGGTGTAGCAACTAATTCACAATTCAGATATGGTCCCTAAATTTTGTGACAAAATTAATAATGGCTTTCCTTAATAATTAGTAACTTGAAGATAGTAGTTATTATATTAACATTTTAACTGCTTAAAATATTCATCTTCGTGAATAACAAAATCAATATTTGAAACCACTTGTGCAAGATATTTAAAACATATTAAAAGAACGCGAAGTATGTGATAAAATAATCATCAATAGTTAGGGCGTTTACTCACTTATATAGTTTAATCGATGAGTCATACTTATTAGTTATACTTTTGTTAAATTCGAATAATACTAAAAAGGTCGAATTAACACGAAAAAATACTTAATTTGGCGGCCCTATTTGTTATTTACACGTCAATTATAATGGTTCTATGACAATTCATAACATTTATAAACTAAAACCGTTAAGAAAAGAATTTGAATGAACTGTAATTTTTAAAAACAAACGTATGAATACTGTTGTAAAGGAATTCTTAATATACATAACAAAACGAACAATTGTAAATTCAAGACTTCCGGAAATAGCGTACTAAATGTCCGGAAAAGACATGTATGGGTAAGGAGAAAAAAAAACACAGAAATTAGTCATCAATGACACACTTGTTTTACGTAAACGACAAAACAGCTGATAAGGATAATATTTTACATTCCTAAGATGAAACTGGAAACAAAACGGTCATTAATAACTTCAACTCGTTGAAGTTATATAAATATATAACTACTAAATATTTTGGCATGACTATAAAAATTGGTTTGACTGCAAGATCGTTATGGAAAATTCATCCATTATATAATTTCGTGATTGGGCAAAAAGTAGTAACCTGTAAATGCAGATACTTTTTTCAACGGGTATTCAACTGATCTTTTTTTAAATCTTATATTCACCTAACTGACATGCAAATTTTATTCGTGCATAATATTTTTCTTTCATGCATTTCATTATCGCCAATTATCGCTGCATTATTGCAAAAATTTCTTTGTAAAGAAAACTGACTATAATCAAGTTAAAACTATCCAACCAACTTGTGCATCACTTAAATTGCTTGGCATTAAAAAATCGAATCTTCAAAATAATATCAAAAAGATATAAAATGTATTTTAGCTTTTGATTTCCATAGAAGCTGACACGCTTAATATTAAGTATTAGAAGAGTAAAAAAAATCTGCGTACAGACATGAAATCATTTTCACAGTACCTACTCTCGCGCGAATTGTATAAAAAATCTGACGTCTTCATCGACGTGTCATGCGCTCGCGTCAAGTTCGAGGAAAAGGAAGCACACGACTAACGACTTTATCCTCGTCTCTCTCTAACTCGCTATACGTCTGGGTATCAGGCGGACGCGAGGGTGGCTTATAGGTTAGGTTATCGCGGTGCGACGTCGCGGGCGCGCGGAGGGGAAGCGCGACTGCGAACATCATCGTCGGTCGGTGAGTCGTAGGGGGGGAAGGAGGTTTCCCCTCCCGCAGCAAGAGCACTTCCATATATGGTAAAGAAAGCCAGGATTGGACGAGGGTGTCCTGCCCTTATTGGTCGACGCGGTGATCAGCGGGGAGAGGGACGCGAGTGCGCGAGGTAGGAGTAAGCGACCGGCGGCTCTCACTCTTCGTATAACACACCGCGGACCGGCTGTCGAGTCGTCATTCTAGTATCGGTGCTGAGCGCGTGACCGTCGTCCATAAGAGAGTACCAAGGAGAAATCTGTACATAATATATATATATTATCGCGAACTACACACGTTCACGACTTTTTATACTTTGTTATTTAAGAAAAGTAAGTTTATTTCACATCTTTTGATTTGAAAAAAGATATTTGGAAATATTGTGCCGAGAGTTTGCCGCGTTTTACTTGTGTGACCGTTGCGACCATTTTCGATCGTTAGTTTTCGTATAATACGACAGTTGTAGTGGCTAGGCGAATACAAATTGTGTGCGAAGCTGGATATTCTTTCGGAGAGCTAAAAAAATTATTTTTCATTCTCTCTGCTCGAACTGTGTGACAAAATACAAAACGACTGTGTGGGCAGACGACTGCAAAGGAGTTCTATATCGTTTGGGCGTGCGGAGTCCCGTGCTAAGTGGGTGTGCGAGGCCCAAAGACAGCGAGTCACTCGACGAGGAGAAACCACTAGCGAATTATTATATGCACTTATTTGGTGCGGCTGATGTCCAGTGATAAATTCTCTGCTCCTTTTTCGTTGCCGTAGTCTCTTCGACTTCCATTTTTTCTGAATTCAATAGTTTCGCTCGCGCAGAGGCAGCGATTTGAAAACTTTCGAATTCGAATATGGAAGAACGAGGCGGCGACGCCTCCGAGTTGGCATGAGTCAAGCGAGAGCTTCCATTTTCTGCAACGCGTCAGGATATCCTCCCGTGTTATTCGCGAAGTGCCTCAAAAACGATCGGGATTTTTTAACACGTTGCTACTTTTGAAATTAAAAAGAGATTAAAGTTCAGTGAATATAAATTGTATTTCATCGAATATCGGTATTTTATTTTTATTTTAAAAACTTAACGGTTTAAAAACTACTTAGAATCTTTTAAACAATTCAATACTTGTGGAACTTTTACCGTGTTTCTTCAAAATTTCAGTTTTCGTCTCATTGCTCCGAAATGTATGAAATCGTACGTTAGCTTCGTGATACGCCGTTATCAAGCCGATTTTCAATTAATACATAATATTTAAAATCGAGTGTTCAACGTTCGTCTAGAGTGCGAGTTATGCGAGTGTCCCGCTCGCTTCTTTTCCTCGTGTAATACAAATTCCCTCGCGAAGCTCAGAAAAATCGGGTTAATAGCACAAGCATACAGACCTAAAGAGAAAGAAAAAAAAATCAGTCTTTCGTGGGCTCCTTTGTCGGACTTCCGGCGAGAATCAGCGAGACAGAAAGAGAAAGAGAGAGGAGAGAGACGGCGACAGAGCTCGCCGGCTATCGACCGTTGGACGCCGGGGCTGGGCGGGGCAGGGTGCGGTTGCGTGTGCACAGTAGTGAGAAAGAGAGAGAGCAAGAGAGGCGAGAGAGACGCGCCTAGAAACTTCTCAGCTCGCGCTCCTCTCTCCCTGCCTGTATATTTCTCTTTTTCTTTCCTTTATATATCCTCTTCGTCTTATAATCCTCGCTGCCTTCAAGGTCTGCTGTATAGTATCGTATCCTTGAGTTTTGCCGACTTTTGAGGTTGTGGTTGGAGAGTGTGTGAGAGCGAGACAGACGGATTAAGAGTGGAGTAAAAAAGCGTCGGTTGCCATTTTAAATATTCCCATCACGTGACGTCCTTTTTCGGTTGAAATTCTACAAGGTTACAGGAGTCGATTACGGTCTTTTTTTCAATGTGGGGGAGAGAGTTTACTATCGTCGTAACTTTTAGTTGTAGAAGGAATTCTTTTTAGCATAAATTATTAACATTTAAATTTTGTGTTATTTTAATCACTTGGTAATATGTGAGGGTCAATTATAAATCATGAGTCAATAAAAAAGAAGTCGCAATTAATTGCACAGTGGAAAAATTGTATATAAAATATCGTGCTGTATTTCAGCATTAATATAGATAGAAGTCACAATGTAGATAACATTTTATCACATATTTAATGAACGGCCTTATAGGTATATAAAAATTAATTTTTTGCCATTTTTCATTGTATTGCAGATCAATACATTCTTAATTCTCATAAATGTATTAGTCACATGATACGATCTTTTTAAACAATAGTTTTTTATGAATCACTTCGTAATTATTGATTCAGAAATTTCTTAAAAGTTTGCTTTATGACTAACACAAAATTGGTATTTGCTCACACAATATTGGCTAATGTATTTAACGTCTGCAAACTTCTTGACCTAATATTTTCAATTTATATACAATTGTATCTTAATTTCGTAATTATCCATAATTCGTTAATGTGAGGAAATTTTATATATATTTCTTCCAAATTGTTGTACATTATTTTTGATAGATTTAATATTTTTAAAACTTTTTATTATTTTTAACTGTGTACATTTTGCATTGTAGACTCTGTAAATGCTTCTTTCACTACTCTTGTAGAATAACTTGTTTTTTTTTTTTTTTTAATTAAATTATACTTCGTTTTTATTGAAATTTTAAATTTCTTTTAAATTTTTTGTATTCGAGAAATTCGCCTAATTGTCAAGCGATAAAAGTTAACTAACGGTAGTCACTCCTTGTTTTCCTAGTTACGCAGATACTAAGTATATAAGTAATGCTCCACTTGTGTAATCTCGTGTTCAATGACCTAATTTTTAACGTGCGATCTTAACCTTGATTCCCGATTAACTTTAAAAGTAAGCAGCTGATTCGCCGAAGGAAATTCCTGCATCTCTCGCGATTAAAATATACGTATCTTGGTTTGAAAAAATTAAAATAACACGAAATTTTGTTAACACATTTATAAAATACTAAGAATAAAAATGCACGAAAATTTTCCATATTAACGATGTCTTGTTTTGTTTCCAGCTAAAACCACATAAATCACAATGTGCGACGACGAGGTTGCAGCGCTCGTAGTTGACAATGGCTCCGGTATGTGCAAAGCCGGTTTCGCCGGTGACGACGCACCCCGCGCCGTCTTCCCCTCGATCGTGGGCAGGCCCCGTCATCAGGGCGTCATGGTCGGTATGGGTCAGAAGGACTCGTACGTCGGCGACGAGGCCCAGTCCAAGCGTGGTATCCTCACCCTGAAGTACCCCATCGAGCACGGTATCGTGACCAACTGGGACGACATGGAGAAGATCTGGCATCACACCTTCTACAACGAGCTCCGAGTCGCACCCGAGGAACACCCCGTCCTCCTCACGGAGGCACCCCTCAACCCCAAGGCCAATCGCGAGAAGATGACCCAGATCATGTTCGAGACCTTCAACACGCCCGCCATGTACGTCGCCATCCAGGCCGTGCTCTCGCTCTACGCCTCCGGTCGTACCACCGGTATCGTCCTCGACTCCGGTGACGGTGTCTCCCACACCGTGCCAATCTACGAGGGATACGCTCTGCCCCACGCTATCCTTCGTCTCGATCTGGCTGGACGTGATCTCACCGACTACCTCATGAAGATCCTCACCGAGAGAGGATACTCGTTCACCACCACCGCCGAGCGTGAGATCGTGCGCGACATCAAGGAGAAGCTCTGCTACGTCGCCCTCGACTTCGAGCAGGAGATGGCCACAGCCGCCTCCTCGTCCAGCCTCGAGAAGAGCTACGAGCTCCCCGACGGACAGGTCATCACCATCGGCAACGAGAGATTCCGTTGCCCCGAGGCCCTCTTCCAGCCCTCGTTCCTTGGTATGGAAGCGTGCGGCATCCATGAGACGACCTACAACTCGATCATGAAGTGCGACGTCGACATCCGTAAGGATCTGTACGCCAACACTGTACTGTCGGGTGGTACCACGATGTACCCAGGAATCGCCGACAGGATGCAGAAGGAGATCACTGCCCTCGCGCCCTCGACCATGAAGATCAAGATCATCGCCCCACCAGAGAGGAAATACTCCGTATGGATCGGTGGATCTATCCTTGCCTCGCTCTCAACCTTCCAGCAGATGTGGATCTCCAAGCAGGAGTACGACGAGTCAGGCCCATCCATCGTCCACAGGAAATGCTTCTAAGCGCCGCGTCTTTTTTTTCGGGACTCCCGGCGTACGAACAAGAAGAGAGAGAGAGGAGAGAGAGAGAGAGAGCAAAAAAACAGCAAGGAAAACGACGCCAGCGCCTTTTTCGATCATCTTTACCCCCCTTCGCATCCTTCCACACCCACACCCACACTCACCCATACACACTATACACATCTACACGCATACAAGAGAAAAACATTACATCTTTGTCATTACTATCATTCCCCGTCCCCCTTCCGCTCCTTTCAAAAATCGAAAAAAGAGAGAGAGAGAGAAAGAGAGAGATACAAAAAAGATGGAGAAGAGAGAGCCTCTGTAGCAGGGCAACAACGCAACAGCATGCGTTTTTTTCAATGCGTGCGTGCTGGTACTACTACTCCCCAAATGCTTCTTCGGAGTGTGTTCCTCGGAGTCTTTGGATAAACCTGTGGTTGGACTTACGTATACACATCCACACACACTTTTCTTGAAGATTGCATGATGAACTTAGATGGCTGTCGCTGAAACATTACGAGGAACCACACACCGCTCACAACGTCACCTATGAAGATAGCAGCAGCAGCAGCAGCAGCAGCAGCCAACGCAGAGGCGCATCATTCCTATTTCTTATACATTCGCTCCGTAATTGATATAAAAAAAAAAACAAAAAGAAAACAAAGTAAAAAAGCTCATCTTGGTGTGTGTGTCTTGCTGGATAGGAGCTTTTTTTCCGAGTTTTTCGGCTGCGTCGAGGACCGACGTGAGACGAGAGACTCTAAGAGGGCGGGAGGCGCGTTTTTCTTCCCTCTTTTCTTCTCTCTGTTCTCGGAGGAGGGCCTCTTTAGCGCCGACAAACAAACGAAACAAAAGTGTCATGGATGGCACACACGAACACATACATACACACACACTTACGCAGAGTAACCCCAGCGTGTCCGCTCTATTTAGCTAGGAACCTCGCGTACGAGTTGTATTAAAAAAAAAAGGAAAGAGGTAAAACGTATAAACGAAGAAAAAAAAATGAAAAAAAAAGTATACATTAACATTACACACTTTACACGAGCATTGTAAGCTGCGTTTTCGATTTTTACATTGTACTATTGTTTGTTTTTTCTTTTTTTCTTTTTAAAAAAAATTTTTTACCTTTTTTTTGTGTTTGTTTATCCGCGTCGGCGCGAGGGCGCAATCATTCCGGACGAGGAGTTAGGATACTCTGACTCTCGATCATTTCCTATTTTATACGGCTACACACCGAGATAATCGAGAATATTAAGGAATAATGAAGAAAAAAAAGAATAATAATGATTAAAAGGCGAAAAAAGAGGGTGAGTGGAAACGAGGCTTCTATTTTTTTAATCGTATTCTTAATAATGTGTAAGGAAAAAGAATATACATGCATGATATGTGTAATCAGCTCAAACGTAATGGACGAGGAGTGAGGAGCCTCGTTTCCACTCGAACACTTGGAGTGTTCGATGACCCTGCAAGCGTAGCCAAAGTATTATAATTTATTCCCATTGTATTGTGCAAGACCATTCACATACACACGACGTAAAGACTACTACTTTAGACTTATGGGATTATAAAAATAAAAATCTGAAAAACACGCATTGTATCTTGCTTCTTGTGCTTACTGAATGCTTCGAATTACTCTTTCACATACACAAAACTCTTATAAGCTTCCCTTGAAATCCTTGATTTCTTTTTCTCTGTCTCATTACCGATCAAAGAACATAAGGAATTTTGTAGAATGTCACTATGGATTAAACTAATAAGTTATATTAATTTTTTTTTTTTTTACTTTTTTTGTCTTTAATTTGTTCATGAAAAATACTGTTCATTACCTCTTGTTTTCGAGGTACACACATAACACACTTTGTATAACTACATGTCCCCCTTCATTTTGTCATTCATCTTTGTAATTTATAAGACTCGCGGTTGAACGTACGATAGTTTTTATCTCTAAGGATGATATATATCGATTAGGTTTATACTTTCGATTCAATAAAAGTTATTTTCAATTAATGAGTTTGTTTCTGTACGATCTTATTCATTCAGGTATAATTTACTAACTATAGATGTTTCAAAAAAATTATTGTTGTACATTTTTTATATTTTACAACTTGAATGTTAAACTTAACTTTGATATAGATTTATCGACATTTACGTCTGTAATATTGTAATCATACATTTTTTATTTCTCTTTAGTTACTGATCATTTATTATTGAATGCGATTAAATTGAGTAAATATGAGTATCAATTGCTTTTGCCACTTGGTGCAATCTTTTTACAATAATATATACTAATTAAAACAGTATCTATTCACTAGTTTATTTGTTAAGCAATACTCATTTTACGAGTAAAAACTGTCGACTTTTATCAGGAGAATATAAGGACATGGAGTGTCAACGAACTTTAGAAAGTACGCCCGAGGAGACTTCATCCTGCTGTTTCACGAAGAATGCGCATAATTGAACACAATAGCTTTTTAAATTTACCTTTAAGAGAACCTTTTTAAATTATTTAAAGTATTTTACATATTTTATTTAATATTACAATATAAAGTTACGTTTTTATTTTTAATAAAGAATATTTTTCAAGAGTAATTAAGATAAATTTTTTAATAAATTTGAATTAATCAAAAATAATTTATTTTTTAATTATTCAAAATCGTTTCATTATATGATAATTAAAGTATCATAATAACGTATAACTCAGTATGAATTTTGCGAAAACGTATTTATTGCCGTTTTTTATAACTATAAAATGCATGGGTAAGTAATAGTTTCTAATCCTTTCTGTAGTTTTTGATTATTACAAGAGAAAGTAAATGCATTGACAACTAATCATTCGGGAAAAAATTATAACTATATTTATGCTCGCAATTTAGTTCATCTGTTTATACTTTAAATTTAATGCAAAGGTTATCTATATTGACCCAAGTTCGCAAGTTATCATAATTAACCATTTCATAAATGATGAATGAAAAAAAATTTGTTTACCTATACGAATAATATTGTCACTTGAATTCCGATAATTCGACGAAAAGAAAGTAATTGAAAGAATTTTTTAAGATTTTTATGATAAAAACCAACTCGTATTAAAAAATGATCAGAAATTTATTCTTAAAATTTTTGCTTGGCATTTTTCTAATAATTTTAATAATTTTCTACTCAGTATTGAATAAAATAACTTCGTAAAAAATTACTAACAATCGCAATTAAACAATTACTTTTTTATCTACAACGGCAAAAGCAGGAAAATGCATCTAAACTGCGGTCTCTAGCGCGCAACTCTCAAAGTACTCATATATATATACATATATATATATATCTATACAATGTTTGTACGAGCTTAACTGCAACAGTTCCAGTAGCCTCCTGCTCTCCTAATATCTTCGACAGATTTCGACACTCGCCGCGCAACTATGGTCGGAAACTTACGCGTTTGTCGACGTTGGCTACTGCGCGATAAAGACACACTCATATAAATAACTCGAGTCGAGTCGATCTCTCGAGAGTGAATGGCCTGAGCCACGCATCAGCTGCACATTTGTCTGCTCACGAATGGAGCGAGATTAGAGATTGCACGTTATCTAGGGGTTCGTAGATACCGTGTGTGCGTTGTCTCACTGTTGGCGAGGAATTAGAATCAGTCGCGGATGATATTCGCTTTAGCGGATTTGCGAGGTGCTGTCGTAGGAGGCTGAAGCCAAAATGCCGGAGATAAGCAGTGGCGAGCAATATTCGACGTGGGTAAGTATAGTGGATCTCTTGTATAGGATTCTACGCGTCAGATTTGATATGTATGTTGTGGATGGGATGTATTGTGTTTTATAGGACAGACTTCTTTGTTTGGCAGATGCCAACTGCATTGTTGATATATGCTAATGAAGATGTATACCTCTTTGACCTTCAATTTTTTATTTTTTTTTTAATCAAGTGATGAGTGTTCTTTATCACTCTGACATTCTGATGGGTGGACATATGCTAAATTGAGATAATGAAACAAAGGATCATGAGCAGCTCGCACTTTGAGTTTGATCAAAAATCAATAAATAAATGATTTTTGAAAGCATAAAGTTGTATACGAGTAAAGGGTAATAGTTGAATTGTTAATTAGATTGAAGTTTACAACTTATCCATTTTAGAGCAAATATAACCTTTCTTTTAAGATCAAACAACTGCTAGTTATCTTCAATATATATCGACAATTTAGTATTTCATTCTCTTTATTTACAATTAGAAATTCAGTCTTAGTAATTGTCATAAAAAACAAGTTTATTTTGTATATTGTATGTTACTATTACGTTAAATCAAAACAATGAAGTTCAGTGACAGATGATCAGCTGATTTATGTGTACTAAATGTTTTACCACATCTTTACCTGCTCATTTCAATTAAGTAATATTTAAGATAATAATTTTAAGCCTTTTTTGTTAAGCCCCTTAAAATTAAATAAGAAAATAATTTTAAAAAAATATATAACTTTTTGATAGAACTGACGACTAATTAAATTAATTTATGATTTAAATTTAATAGGTGGGTCTGATTTATGTCTTCAATCTCATCGTTGGAACTGGAGCACTAGCCCTTCCAGCTGTATTCAGTCGAGCAGGATGGCTTCTTGGACTGATAGTAGTTTTAGTTTTAGCTTTTATAAGGTTGGTCTGAGTGATTAATGCAATATTCCTCAATAAATTCTATAATTTTAGCAGCATATTTCATAATTTAAAAAATTTCACTTTTCAGTTTCATTACGCTTACATTTGTCATAGAAACTATGGCATCGGCCAATGCCATTGTTACATGGAGAAGAATTCAGCAGCGCAAAAGAGTAGGTCTCACACAAGACTCGGCCTTCACTGGACCAGAGTCAGAGGTTTCTAAGTTTTAATTCAACATAGAAACTGCTGTCTTTTTTTTGAATTTTTTATAAAGCTATTTACCATAAGTATAGACATAATTGAACTTTGTTCATATATGTAGTTTTCATACATGCTCACTAAAAAAATATTAAATCAATATTTTGAATTTTCAATATTGCTTGAAATTAAATGTAATCATATAATGTGTTTAATAATGCATATTATATTGTATATTTTCTTCTTTGAAGTAGAGCTTAAACATAAAAGTGATATAAGGTTTTAATAAGAATACTTTTTTTGAATTTGATATTTACTGAAATATCAAATTTGATAATAAACTAATCATTAGAATAACATTTAGTTTAGAATAACATTTCTTCATAAATCCAGCTTTATTAATTTATTGCTAAATTAATAATTATTTATTATTATTATTAATTTAGCAATAAAACAAATTTTAAATCGTATAAATAAGTCTTAAAAGATTGACTATATATTGTAAAGAAAAATTATATCATTTTCTCATTTGAATTATCTCTTTAGTATCCCTCAAATTAATTAAATCATACAAAGATTATTTTAATATCTTTTAACACCTCAAATATTCATTCACTTTCTTTCAGGCAATGCAAGCTTTAGGCGAGTCCGGGCCCTCAAATTCAGATTCAGAAGACACTCCTTTGGTAACACCGGCTCCAAAGAGTCCGGAACGCGCAGGTGTAACGTATCGCTATTACGTGATACATGACAAGATCGAAATGGGCGAGATGGCCTCGATATTTTTTAGTAAATTGGGTGTCACTTTCTTCTATATTTGCTTAGCTGTATATTTATACGGCGATCTAAGTATTTACGGGACGGCAATCGCTAAATCTGTAGCTGATGTCTCCTGCAGGTATATACCTCAGAATTATACATGCAATGATACCATTCCCGATCATGAACGTTGTTGGGAGTCGTCCAGTATTAATCGGTTAGATGCCTACAGAATATTTTTGGTAATTATTTTTAGTAATTTTGATTTTGTGAAAATTTTTATATAAAAACATTTTAACATTGTTTATTAAATTAATGCAATATTTTACAGACGTTATTCGTTATGTTATTGGGTCCATTTGCATTCTTTAATGTCCAAAAAACTAAATATTTACAAATGCTGACTTCAGTGATGCGATGGCTAGCATTCACAATAATGATTCTTTACGCAACAAGAAAATTGATAATTGATGGACCTAAAGGACAACCACGTGAAGCCAATACATCTGGTAAGATTTTTATATAAAACTTACTATATTATTATTTTTTACATAAACCTTACTATATTATTAAAAACCTAGCAGTATTATTTAAAAAATTTATAAATTTATTATATTTATGTTACTTTTTTAGGACTGCCTAGTCTTTTTGGTGTCTGCGTATATTCGTTCATGTGCCATCATTCTTTACCAGCTTTGGTTGCGCCGATTACCGACAAATCTAAACTCAACAAATCCCTAGGTTTGGATTTCATATTAATTTCATTTTTTTACCTTCTACTGGCTCTTACGGGTGTTTTCGCATTTGAACATCTGGATGATCTTTACACTCTAGACTTTGGTCCAACAAATTGCTCAACAGACGAAAATTTCTCAATAATCATCATCGAATACTTCCTTGCCCTATTCCCTGTGTTCACTCTCAGTACCAGTTTTCCTATAATTGCCATCACTTTGCGTAATAATCTACAATCCCTGTTTCTGAAAGACGATGTAAATTACAATTTATGTTTGCGCAAGCTCATATTTCCAGTGTTAGCAGTACTGCCCCCATACTTAATAGCTATGAGCACAAAAAATCTGTCAGTACTAGTGAGCTTTACTGGTTCATATGCAGGAGCTGGAATTCAGTATTTAATACCAACCTTCTTAGTTTATAATGCAAGGATACAGACTGCAGAGGTTATTGGTCAAGGAGTATCTAATAAATTTGCCAGCCCATTTGCAGGAAATCACTGGCTTATTTTTATTGTTCTTTGGGCAATTGTTTGTATGTTACTTGTATCTATTAACTTAGTTGATAGGCATTTAACAAGCGGTTACAAAGAATATTGGTGGTAAATAACATGGAAAAAATTATAAAAAAAAAAACTTAGAGATGAGAAAGAATGTATTCTGGATTCTATTAAATTTTAAAATAATTTTAGAATAAATGTAAATTAGGTAATTATCAAAACTAATGATTTAATGTACAAACATAGTCAAATTTATTGATATTTTTTGTGCTATTGAATAGTACAATAAATTTAGTACAAATTACCAGCAGCTCAAAAATAATATTAAGGTATTTTTTCCGTATAGCTTTATAAGTGATTTATTTGAATGTAGATTATTTAAAGTAATCAAACGAAATTTAATTTACGTTTGATATGAGTAAATGGGTAATTAAGGAGTAAATACAAACTTTCTCATTACTAGGATAGTTTATTTTTACTATGATTGTAAGTATAGTGAGATGATTGAAAAAAATAAGACTAGTTCCTTCGTAAATAACGAGGATACATGCAAAAGTTGTGTTTAAATCTTGTGACAGCAAGGTAAAAACTAATTGTTAATCTTTTGTGGAATATAAAAGAAGCAACGTTTCACCAGCTGCTTAACTGACAATAATCTCCGTGAAGTCTCAAATTGGCTTTATGCGGACCAAAGTATCTCCTACATATATAATAATCATTTTCTAATATCAAAAGGACTGTTTAATAGTAGGTATAATTTTAGGAATACTTTTTTTTAATGTTAAACAATTTGGTTTCCATTATTCTAAGCCAAAATAAAAATGGAATTGTTTAAAAGGTAGATTACACCTACCTATTAATTAAAACTGGGAGTTATTAAATAGGTAGTCAGAATATTTAGTAAATATTTTGAAGACTCAAGATACTATTTGTGTTCTGATGTAAAAATTTCTTACATAAAAACGTCATAATGAATATATTATTGAAATATCTATAAATTGTACAGACCAATATTATGGATGCCCTTTAAAATTTATAAGAATCTATATTTTTAAATACACGCCTTGACAAATTATTCATTAAGAAATTTTTTCATCAGAGGTAGATACAATTTCCAATAATTTATCTATAAAATATGCATGCTTATGTATATATTATAAATCTTCTAGTGTGAACTACCAGAGTAATAAAATATTTTCAATTAATGAGAAGAGTCATTAAAATTTTAATGAACTACTGAATTTGATACTCAGATTTGTATATATAGTATACACTTTTAAATATATTTTTTCATTAACGTTATTATTTTGTAATAAGGGAAAGAAATGTATGTATAAAAAACAATTAAACCTATCAGGTGAAAGTTTGGAATTTACAATTAAATTTTATTTATATAAAGATAAAAGCGCGCTCGTAAATCTTAAACAAAAATATACAAAACAATAAGAAAATGATTTTTGCAGAATAAAAATATTTAATTTAAGATTTCTAGCATAAATTTGTAAATTACATATTCATCTTATAAAAATTTCAGTAACTCCTCTTTAAATGTAGTACATGTTTAATCAATGTGAATCTCAACCAGATCGCTAAAGATATGATATGGAAAAAAGAAATGTACTAGCTTAAGTAGTTGTAAATTAAAAATCAATGTCAAAGTATGTGATTACGTTTGCTGTAAACGTACATAAGTAATAAAAAATGTATATTTTCTAACAACGAAAGTAAGATATAAAAAGGAAAGAAGATTATAAGAGAAAGAATAAACAATAAATTTTTTGACTGAATCATTTGTGTGCATTTTTAGTGTATTATATTCCATCTTACGATTGCTATAGACTCAAAAGCGTTCACAGATCTTAACACGAATAGACTTCTTTTCAAATACTCTAACAAGACAAGGTAGCACAGTAAAATCGCTGATGGATTTCTTCTGCTCGATACTTTTTATTTTATTCCTTTTCGTTCATGAGTTATATAAGATCGTATTTTCGTTTATCGATGTTTGAACATTTCTTGCTTCTAATTATTTCAATGATTCGCAAATGCAGTTTGCAATTTCCATGGACTTTAAACGATTTTCGAAAACATCAGTGAGATGCTTTGCGCTACTTTAATGTTTTTATTTACTTCTTATATTTCTTAAAAACAGATAAATTTGCAAAATTTATAGGCCGCCAAAAATCTTTTGAGTTATGTTATAACAAGGTAATAACACTATATGTTAGACATATTATTTTAAAAAGTTCGTATAAATTCCATAATCTCACAAAGAAAATACATGACGAAGAATTTACTGCTAACTAATATCGCTATTCTTCTGTATTAAACACAATTTTGTTTACAATCTTAAAGTAATTTTCGAGCAGAAGTTCCAACATTTTACATTTATCACAATCAGTCGCTCGTGTCGTGAGCTTAAAAATGCGCGCTTACTCTGATGATTGATGATGGTCGATATAATTATGTATGAATAACGTCGAAATTTGAGAGCTTACTCTCTAAAATCTTTCTTTTTTTTCTTTTTTGTTACTGCTTAAATACAAACATCCAAAGAGAAAAATGCATTCCAAGTTTCTTTTTATACAAGCACAAGACGTACACAAAATATGAACGAAGCTATTTACAATTAGGTGAGAGCCGTGAAAAAGCGATGTACAAAGTACATAGTAAATAGACAATAGGCAAACAAAGCGTGGATTCGAAGCGCGACATCGTAGGTATCGTCATGTTGTTTTGCAACGATCACTGCATAGCAAAAATATTTCACTGTTCGGTTGTACGGCATTGATATTAAGATAAATTAGTCATCATTATTTTAACATTTTAATGTTCATGTATTCCTGCTAGATCTAGAAATGAATTCAGTTTACATGAGTATAATATATTATAGAATGACTAAATAGGTAGCTGTTGAAATAAAAAATACATGAGAACAAAAAGATTAAACAAAAAGTATTAGGAGTTCTTTAACAATGCACTTTATGATATGTATTTGAATGAATTTTCTTCATTTGATACTCTATATGAAGTTTCATTAAAGTGAATAATTTAATTTTTACTATTTGCATTGTTATAATATTTATAAAATAATTTAAAACAATTTAAATTTTTAAAATCCTAAAAATAATTGTCCCTGGTATTGACCGATTTTCAAAATGACTAATATACCTTAAATAATTGACGAAGCGGTTAGAACTAAGATTTATTTTCGTTCAGCAATTTCTCTCGTTATTCTAGTATTTCGCATATGATATCATTGTTTCTTTGCACTGCATTTGATTTCATTCATATGTATTTGGTAACTCGTTTCCAAGATTGGCACTTCAGTCACATGTCGAAAAGCTTTTTTTACCCGATGAAATGAGCTTAAACATATACTGCATATCAATCAAATATATATGTGTATCGTATATAAGTTTATATAATCATCAAAAGATCATTTATGTATCTATATATTCTCATACATCGATATACAATCGAATACATGATAATACATAATTATATATAATGATATATATGCAATTTATACATATAGTTCTTATTTTCGGGGAATTTTGATAAATAGAATCTTAGAGAAAAAAAAATCCTTGCATCATCCAGTCCAAAGTAAATTAATTAGTTGTTTTTTTGACATCAGTCTTATCTTGTACTACGTATGATCTTCTCTTTAATTCTTTTCTCTTAATTAATCTTAGTATCTAATACTTCTCGGTTGTTTTCTTTTACGTAATTTTAGGAGATATTTTCTTTTGATACGCTAAGAGTCTGTGCCCGACTTTCTGTCGACGCACCAATATTTTCTTTTTTCTTCACCTTAATATTTTTGAAAATGAATTTTACTTTTCTGTCGATGTAGGTTTTACATAATGTAAAAAACTTACAGTACTTCCAGAATAAATTTTTAAACATGGTTTTGAAAAAAAAGTTGAGTCGCGATATTCTCGTCCGAACGCGACGATTATGCGTTCTGTGCGAGAGGCACAGAAACTGGTCGCGGTACTCGCGTGCCGCTTCAATTATAAATGAAGCGAAGATGAGCGTGCGCGCGCCGCGGACGGTGTCTCGAGACCGCGAGAGAGCTATTATAGCATTTACTTTCTTTTTACAGAATATACATCGATTTATTTTTACATTATACGCGAGTTAATTATTTGATCCAATTCTCTGCTTTTTCCCTAATATAATAACTACACGCCGCCGCCGCGATCGCGCAAGGATTTTCCCGCGCGTACTGAGCCGCCGTGAGCCTGCACGAGCACTGCAGTATATCAAGTTTCTGTATATTAGAACTTATTAAATTAATTAAACACACTAAAGTGAAGTCGGAGTTTCGCCTACTCCATAAGTTAACGGAGGTCATTTATATCCAGTACATCGAGCCAATTTGCAGCAGTTAAGTTACAGCCTGCTGAGTGACACCGAGTTGGAGATCGATTGGACAGGATTATTTATAAATAATTATTATTGAATATTAGTTTACCACTCCGTTACAGAGTTTTTAAATTCTTTTAAATTTACGATTATTTGTTTTATCCATATTATATAGGGTATTACTGCAAAATCATCATAGTTACAAGTGTCACTGTCTGCCTCAAACGTATGATCTAACAAAAGTTAAATACTTATTACAAATTGCAATTCATTTGCAAGCTATGCATAAGAGTATGGTGTTCAATATGTGGTCTTATTAAAATGAGATTCATTTTCAAAAATATTTAAGGTACACTATTTAAGCTTATACATTAAGCTTATGCTTAAAAGTTATTTACATTAAAGTATCTACGCGATTTATCTTGAAGCCAGACAAAACTAGACTTTCATATGCCGAAGTTGTGAAGTAAGTTTGTGTCTTAAACCCTTACATGTTTTTAAATATATAATATATATACGATATAGAGCGTACGTTCCTCGTCATTTATACTTTTATTAAATTTTTGTTCTTTTTACTATATGTACAAAATTCGTGACTTTTTTGAACACATATGAAACACTTTGTCGTTATTTTTTAGTGCTGAACCCGGAAAAACTTGTCTGAAATATGAAACGGTTATTTTACTTAAACCAATGGCCGTTTTATTATTTTCTTCATTCTACGATTATATTTATTTTCTGTATCTGTTGCATATCGAGAAGAGATAGTTTCAGAAAAATTTTTACGGGGTTTGACGCTATTTAAAACCACTGAGATAAGTAATAAAGTTTTTGTGTCCGTCGATGATATTTTTGTTGGCATGACGGAATTACTAAATTTTTATAACACCTGTTGGCACTCATCGTTGTCGTCAATCCTCACAAGTGGAATAACCATTTAATGATCGATCTCGCAATTGTATTTCACTACTCAATTTTTTAGTTATTTCTAATAGAGATCTCAATTTTTTAACAATATGAATAAATTTTATATTACATTCTGTGACATGTTTTTCATCTCTAAAAATTTTTATGGAACAAATAAATTTTTCATTTTTTTTTATATATAAAACGTAATATATTTCTCTAACAATGTATCAATGATATTTGATACTTTATATGTTGTCTTTAGACAGAATTTTCAAAATTTATATATCTCTTATCTCTGATGATTATGTTTAATTTTGTCCTTTCTGATGAATATGATGTATACATAATTCATCAGTATGATGATTTCTTCCTCCAACTAAAAATAATCATTTCTATTTTCTCAACAGGTTTATCCTTGCATCAATAACAGAGTTATTGTTTAAATATTCATAAAAAATAATTTAATTTTTTAAAATGCAACCCACGTTTTCAGAATACACTTTTTATGGAATAAATTTGTCCCAACTACTTTCAAATCTCATTTTAAGGTCTGCAATTTTAATTTATATTAATAGACAGACATCTATCTTACCTCACAATTTAAAGTTCTCACAATTACGTGAATTTATATATAGAGATCAGTACTTTTTCGCAAGCTCAGAATCTATCCACAAATTAAAATTCAAACGATCATTTCAATTAAATGGTTATCCCCGACAACTAATCCACACGATACATCTACATAAAGACCCTTTTAAAATCCTTTACAGTCACCAGTATTCAGTTTAGAATTCACTTCTGCTATAGATTCATTCATGTCCTATCACAACTGCGGCGTCTCTCACTCAAGACTAGAGCGCGAGTAATTTTCAGCATGCGGACACTTCTCATCCTCGTGTCCGAGACACTCTATAACAGGATCGTGAGAGCTGTCCCACATACCGGGTCCGCACTGTTTGCACAGACCCGCCAAAGTGCAGGGCAGCCGGTCGAGTAAACGGAAGTGGTAGAGCAGTCCCCGAGCTTTGCGCAGGATCACAGTGCCGTCCATGTACATAGCGAGGGAACTGAAGTGCAGCAGCATCTCGTCGGTACGCAGATCCTGGGCCACCACGTCGTCCGCGTAGACGCACATTATGGCCAGACAGAGGAACAGGTGAAAATGGTCCGTGAGGTAGTTCACCCAGCAAGCCTCCCACATTGTTAAAGCCACATCCATGGGGAATTCCCGTTTTAGGCAGCTGCAGTGGGAGAATGCAAGATTCGAAATGAAATCGATGTGCTTTTTCAGCTTGGCCAAAATGTGGAATCGACTTAGATTTTTTATTGCTTTGTTAAAAACCAGTCTTTTTTATTTTATGCATCTCTTTTTACTTTTGATCGTTTAAGACACTCGTCGGATGCTATAACAATATGTAAAAAATAATTTGCAGGTGTGAGCTGTTATACAATGTGACCGTTACTACTGAGCTATTCAATTTTTTACCTACTTTCTATTTTGTTTTTTTTTTAACAAGTTTAATTATACACAAGTTCTTAGAAATACAATATTTGTAACAAATTTAACTTAAATATCGGGGCAAAGGTATTTTCTTCGACTTATGCGAATATTGTAAAATTCAGTGTATAAATTGCAATCCTATTTTAATTTTTACTGATTTATATTTATAATACCTATACTGGAGCAAACATAACAGCTAAGAAATAAGTGCTTAACTTTAAAATAGCGCTTCCAAATTTTTTTAGCCAATTTAATTAAAACTTGTCTCAAAATTAAGAGAAAACCAACAAAAAAAAGTGCAGGATTAAAAACGAAAAGCAAACCCACAGGAGTATCCATCGATGGCAGAAGAGAAGCTCGAGTGCGTCGGTGTGCTTCTCAAGGTGTGCATAGAAGCCGGGCACCATGATCCTGAGCAGTTCCCTGAGATAGCACAGATTTCTGTCCATGTCGACGTCCGTGGGCGTGCAGACGGCCACCGAGCGTTGCATCAGGCCGGCGAAACACCAAAACGCGTCCTGCTCGTCGCTCAACTCGGCCAACAGCGGCGACAGGAGATCTGACATGCCCTGAGTGTAGCCGAGCCGGGCGTTGTATACCGCGTAATTCAGCAGGATGTTTCTGCAAAAAAAGTTGAAGTAATTTGTGATATGTTTCGTGGTTTGGTGCTGTGATTATCGCAGGGTATTCACCTTTCGGGTTTGTTAAAGTTAATACGCAAGCTTTTTTTGTAAGAAAATGTCAATTTTAAAGCCTTGATGGTCAAATCGAACGCTGCATTTAAAGTTTGTCTAAATGTGACTCACAAATAATATACATACGTGTATTATTAGTAAGGCAAGAATTTTTGTGTAGGTACAAATGTTTTATATTTCAGAAAATTTAAGGATTCAAAATGTGTAGATAAAAAATTTCAAGCTAATATTTATAATATACTGGTCTTTTTTGTACTTCTACTTATATAAAAAGGACATAAAGTTTTCAACTAAATTAAATCTATTATAATAATAATTATACATAACAAATGTTCTTTGGTGTAAGTTTTCACACTTCGATAGGATGTTGGAATTAGATACTATAAACATAGCAATAATCACAGTTTCATATTCTTGTTTTAATATATTAACATAATTAATATAATAGAATATTTAATGAATTTATTACTAAGGAAAAAATAAAAATAAATAAAAACATAATTGATTTCTTTTTTATGTAATTGTATTGATCCAACAAAAAATTACATTATTAACACAAATTAACGAGTAATTTGAAAAACATATATTTATATCTTGCTCATATAGTCATGTAGTAATATTATTTCATAAGTCAAGTTTGTAAGTTTATAAGCACGTTGCAACAGTTATTAATCTAACGCATTAAAATTTATATAAATAAATAAGAATTTATAATATATAAAGCACATTATATAATAAATAACTCATTTTTTGTTAGCTGCCATTTTGCGTATTACAGCAGCTAATAGGACAGTCTCAAACTGTAACTCTGCTATCGCAGTAAATGCTGATGAACTTGCAACTTGCTCAGCATGTCTATCAATAAAGTTAAGTGCATCTGATATTAGTTGCTTAGCATTATGAATCTGAGCGAGTTTAAGAACTTCTATAACATTTTCACTGGTAAGTTTCTGGGACATGCTTATTTCACAGAAGCACATTAATCCATGGACATTATATTTGTCTGCTGCAGGTATGAGCTCAATCAATAATTCGTAAGTAGGATTTTTAATTGTTCCTACATAAGTGAATTGTAAAAGTTCCTCCATAACATTGGGTTTAACATCAATAATGTCAATCTCTTTGGCTTCTTTTTCTTTCATGTTACTTGTAAACATTGCAGCAAACACTTCACTGCGTGCTGCTAGAATATTTTTATGCACTGGTAACCTTTTCTCACCTACATTTAATATTACGTCACTAAGCATTGAACTATCTAATAACATCTTCAAGTCATTAAACAAGCTAAATTTTGGTGACAAAGATTGTTGCTGATTAATCGTTAGATTGAATTCAATCCTGAGTTTTCCATCGGGCAAGAAATTGTTCGGATTACAAGTAATGTAAGCTTTTTTTGCAAACATTGTGAATCCAATTGGTTCGGATAGTTTATCGGTATCAGTAGACATTATAACCGTCTTATTACCCTGGCTTATCTGATTATTGACACAAGCTGTTATGATTACTTTCGAACTGTATTCGATCTGTTTTTTGCTAAGTACCAGAAATAAAGATATGTATTCTTTATAATCTGGCTTACAACCCTTTGGGTATAGTATTAAACACCATTCAAATTCTTGATTAGCACCTAGAGTGAACTGCCGCGATTTGATGTACTCTTCGGGTTTTAGAGCTTCAGCTACTTTATTAAAATCATCGATGATCCAAGAAAAAGATGATTGAAACTCTATTGTATCTGTAAGTTGTTTGAAAGTCAATTCAGTAGTATAATCCAATTTGGCTGCATTATCTGTTTTCAAAATTTTTGCTGGTGGTTCTTGTAAAGTGGACTCCATTTCGGCAAATTTGATTGAAGTCTTTCCGAAATCAACTAAATACAGCACTTCTTGTTAATTCTTTATTTTTGCTTTATTTTGTCGGATAATTTAGCCTTTTTCTTTGTTGTACAGTATACTAAAGCAGCGAACGATATCTTGAACGATACTATGGCTAAGTAATTATATATTAATCCACCAAATCGCATCGATTAAACGACCGTGGTCCGTGATAACTACACAAAAACAAATTTCAAATACAGTCCGTACATCAGGCACAAGCTCGTCCGCGATTCCTTGAAATCTTGAATTCTTGCCACAACAATAAAATAACTATACCTAATAAATATAACTACAGTTCAGTTCAATTTGAGATGGTTGTTGTGGCTGCACTGAAATCCGAGAATCATAATCTTCTAGATTTCAAAATACTGTGCAGTTACTTTAGGTATATGTATAGAATTAGGTATATTAACTGTTAAAAACAAATGCTACGTTCTTTGACACGTTACGAAAAAATAAAAACTAACAATTAAAATAATAAAAAGAATTGCTTATATATATGAAAATTTGATCGATATTACACAATGTTTAAATATCTACAGTTTGTTAATTTGTTTAAAAATTTTATTTGTAACGCACTTACCCACATGATTTTTTCGTATTTCAGAAAGGGAAACTATAAATATTTTGTTAGTTATTTTAGAATTTTTTTTTAGTCTTACAGAAACCGATCTAAATAAATTCGTAAAAAAAAAATAAAATTTCGAATGGGTAGTATAATATTTTACTCAAATTTTCATCGCTTGAAAAAATATTATTTTATTATTTGATAGCCATCAATTTTTTAAACGCAGTAAAACATTTGCAAAAGTATTAATTAATTGAATACCAATCGGTACTTACACAAAGAATCTTGAGGAACGATAATTTCGTATATATATACATATATACACTCTATAGAACATAACAAGATTTAACTAATGAAAGCACACTGTACCTAAAAACTCACTCTTGCACCTAACGATAAACCTTTACTATATATTTAAATGGCCTAAGTAAGGTAAAAAAAAAATAATTAAATACAAAGCAAGACTCACTTCATGGTCTCGATGTTAGGATTATTCTCTCCGGCATAATAAGGATTTCCCCGATCCGTCCTAACTACGTCCTTCTCAACGATGCAGACGACGTTCCTCCAGAACTTGTCAGCCTCTTCCGGATTCATTGTCTCTCTGCGCCTCACGATCTCCTCGTATTCCTGCCTGCGTATCGCGTCGATCTGCTCGCGATCGTCGTAGGTGCTCTGGTACGAGTAGCAGTGGAGCAGAAAGGGCCAGACGATTTTGCGTAGGGCGGGCTCGAGGCCACCGAAGAATATGCCCTTGCGCAGCGTCAGGTCGTCTTCGACTTGGCCGCGCTCGTTCAACAGATCCTTCCACGCCAAGGAGGTGATCATAGGTACTTGGCCCTCTTCCGGGTGAAGCTCGTCACGGCCCACTTCCGGCCTGCATACCATGAAGTGCCTGCGACAAAAGCCGTGTGTGCGGGTGTTTTTTAAACTTAAACCTATGGTTTACGTGTTATAATTAAAATTTATTGTAAAGAGCGATTAGACGTAGATGCAATTACTAGTTTCTCATTAGGATCGATGCGAACGTGCACCTGTTGCTTCGTATATAAGTAGAAATAAAATTTTTATCAGTTATCGGCACACACGCGCGACATGAAATATTACTTTACAAAATAAGACACGAGTCTAACAAAAAAAAATTGAACATCTCAAGAACAGTTCGTAGAACTGTTGCTGTACAGGGTATCTCGATCCTATCATGATTTCGTTATAAAAGCAAGAGAAAAAAGCAGCACCAACCTATAAGGCAAACTCTCCTCGGTATCAAGACTGAGACTAGGATTGAGCAGCTGATGCCACTGGTGGAGGGTGGCGGCCAATCTGTCGAGTCCGCCGTGGTGGAAGTGGAGTATCTTGTACTGGCTCTCGCGACTCGCTACCACCAGCTGACCGGATGTGCACTCGGGATCGGCGAAGAACAGCCGGAGCGAGCGCATCTGGCCGAGATCGACGGAGAAGCGACGACAGCGGTGGGCACGGCGCACGGCGACCGGCGACGCGGTCGCGCTCTCCGGAAAGGCGAGATTGTGCTGCAGGGCGAGCAGCTCAGGCGTACGCATCCACGTTGGTATCTCCTCTGCAATTGTTTCAGTTACGTTATCGCCTGTACTTGGGTTCAGTGTGACAAAGTTTACGTTCAAGTTTGCCTGCATGTAAGATGAATATATAGACATCTATACTTTCTTATTATTGTCCATATCAGGCAGAAACTTGGACGGACAATTTCTCGGACATTCAACTCGGACATTCTCCTACGTTACAACGGTGCAATGTAGGTTCCGAACGTTAATATTTTGCCGCTAGACAAAAGTTCCTCTGTCCAAAGGAGCTACAGCGAAGAATTTTAATATTTCATTCTCTATATATCGCGATATTAGGAATCTTATTATTGTTACATGATTTTCTAGGTTTTATAAATTTTTGAAAATAAAATGCAAACAAAAGAACAGCTGTACCGAATGCATAACAAACAAACACTCGCAGATCATACCGACGCACTCGACTTAATACTCACCATCATTGGTAATGGTGATGGAGAGGCTGCAAGTAGAGGTGAGCGACATGCTGCGGCTCTTGACGCTAACGTCGTCCCTGTCCTTGCATATCCCGTTCTCCTCGATCCTCGAGTCGGTCGAGTCCGACCTCACGAACTGTATGTTAACCCCCTGTGACTTTTTGCACGCGTCGGTCGTCGCGATGGCTGCTGTTGCGCTGATGGGGCTCGGCTCTTTAACGATTCCATTCCTCTCGAGGATCTCCTTTATTGGCTCCTCGGCCCCGGTAACGTCATTGTTGTTGGGTTGGCAGGATATCGGCGTGTCGGCGCGTGTATCGGGCACGCCAGGCTGGCTCGTACCACCCGAACAGACTCGCTCGCAATCGCCGCAATTCACCGGCTCCTTCACCTCCAGACAGACGTCGATCTTTTCTGGGATCTTCGTTTTTCCTGCAGGAGAGGGAATCTTTTTATTTTTCTTCTCGTTTTCTGTATATCGAGTACTCGTGCACGAATCATCTCCACTTCGCGCGCTGTATGAGAAGCAATTATTTCTCGAACGCTTTTCAAGGAGTAACATTTTCATCGCGTATAGCGTATCCAAAAAATTCATTATCCTACAATTGCAATATATTATATTGATTTCCATTGCCAACAGTTATTAGCTCAAAGAAGATACTAAATCTTCTGCATCGACGATGTAAATAATATTGTTCCATCCAGAAAGCTGACGACTCCTTATTCTAGTAAGAGTATCGTTAACATTACAGATAATATCTAACCGGGCTCCTCCAAGTGAGGTTGATCCTCCTTGGCGGTCTCGAGTCTCCTCGTCGCTGCGTTCTCCAAGGTGCTCGGGTGTTTCCTCAGGGTAGTGTTGGGTATCCAGCTGAGGTGTAGGGTAGGCGTCGAGGTGGCCTTGTCGAGGCGACAGGTGACCGTCATGTAACCCGGATGATGCACCACGTCGCAGTGCTGGCGCATCAGTGTCGGCGGGTGCACGCACACGTTGTTCTTGCAGAACAGCGTCTCGCCGTCCTATCGTGCGGATATGAAAAAGACATAGACATTACTTTCGCTCGTTGCACAGTCAAGCTTGATTGTTATGTAACGAAGCTGTTATATAAGTTGGAAGGATAAATTTTAGCTCAGAATTGACGTTCTTATACAGCGGCTTCAGTTGGCTAAGAGCCATCTTCCCTGTACAATGTTTACACAACGAAAGGGTGAATTTCACGATGAACTACATATCAACGATGTCGGTTTAAAGTTCGAGCTTGTCTCTTTCTACTTAAAAAGCGAATAATCAGTATTGTACACGCAATGACTAACTTGGCAAGCGAGTCACGAGGGAAAAGTTGTATACGATAGGGTCTCCGTACTTGATACATGGCGCGTAGATTATTCTGACAGGTCTCGCCGAGTATGTAGCTGCCCGCCTTCCTCAGTATGCTCGGCAGTGGCATCGTGCAGAAGCTCAGCTCGCACCGGCTCTCCCTAGCTGCTAAGCCGCCCTTGCAGCCTTGTATACCGGTGCTGTATCTTGCCATCGTGCAGCCCGATCACCCATAGTCTCGCTGATATACCCAGTGTCTATCTCGCTTTCTCCTGCAAGCATCGTTGCGACGTGTACTTTTTATACGAGTGCTTCGTGCGTTTGGATGTGGAGGGACGTGCAGTTTCGGTACCAATCGGTACGGTTTATATAGGTCGCTGGGAATATAAAGATAGACACTTTTGTTCTGTAAATGATGGAATGGCTATTACCTTTTTGACAAGGAAGACGATATGACCACGAGTAACACTTTAACGTCTCTTGCATATCATTTAAACTTATCGAAGCACTTGAGCAATGCGAGATGAAACCACAACGAGATATTTAAACAGTTCGCTCATTACTTCCGCGCATTTCCTCTATCCGACACAACCAATTACTTATATACTCGTGATTTTACAATAATCGATAGCCTCTCCTCTTACGCGCGATTCTTATACATCGTATACTATTTTCGTGCCTTTTCCACGAACTCCTTATTTCTTCAAAGTTTAATGCCCATTCGGATAAAATACGTATCGAATTTTCTTACTAATAAAAATCGATATCGACTCCGGACGTACGCACGCATAATGACTAAGCAGTGGCAAATTGTGCCAGTCAAACGGTATAAAATAAAATACCTATATACACGAATGTAATCGCAACAAGTGTCAATGTGAATAAAAAAATCCCAATATACATAACTGCTTATAATGATCGTCGAGACTAAGCAATCGATTTCTCTTGTAAGAAAAACAGGAAATATGGATAAAATATATTATACATCTATATATCCAGCGAGAATGAAAACGTTTCCGCGAGCAGATAAAGCCGGCGTAACTTAATACGTAACTCGCCTTACATATAGCTCGTGTGCACCGCACGTTTTTTTCTCAATCGCGTTTATTCACATCGTCACGTACCTCGAAACCCATAAAACCAGCAAAAAGCACTCAACAAAACGAAAGAAAGAAATAATCGTACATAGATCGCTCACCTGCTTGGCTGCGATTCTCCCAGGAATCATCGTCGTCGTCATCATCGGTGGCAGCAGCAGCAGGAGGAGGTCCGTTTATCGTCGTAGTTGTCGGGCCGCGTCCTCGGCAGCAGCATCGCCGAGCAGCGATGATCGAGCGGCAATGATACCGGTGTCATGATCGATTCAGCGGAGGCGGGGGGGTCAACTCGTCCGATCGCTGACTATTACGATGCCACTGCACTCGCGACTATCGCTCCTCATCGCTGCCGCCGCTGCGTGCACAAAATAGAACGACCTTATATATACACTGCATCTGTTTGACTTTACACTGACATGTGCGCGTGTGTGTGGGCTTTAGAGCTTCGTGATACCGACTGTCTGAGTACAAAGGAGCGCGAGGGGCTCTTGTTATACTCGTGCAAAAATTGACGTTTTATTTATAGAACAGCTCACGTGAGCGCATAGATTATATACGCAGCTCGGCGTTATATACTTCCTCTCTCTCTCTCTCTCTCTCTCTCTCTTTCTTTCTCCTTTGCGTTTGTACGGGCGGAGAGCGCTTTGCGGGATCTCGGGGTCTGAGAGAATCAGCTGCATCGGATACAATGGAGCCGAGGTTTGCGCGGTTATTACCCTGTATGGTGTGTAACAGAGATTGGGGATGCGCGACTTGCTTTATGGCGTGTACGAAAAGGCGCCCGCGATCAAAGAGTTTGGCTTATTAGCTTGGGTTATTGGGTCATTCGGTGAATATTTTCTTAATAGCTAAAATCGCTGCATGTTTATTTTCAGTGTATACAAGTACTGGAATTTCTTCCTAGCAAACTTTTTTCTCTACATACATATATAAAACGACATGTACGAAATACTCGCACGCAATTCATTCGAAATGAAATTTTCCTAAACGAAAATAAAATGATATCAAAGTTTAACTGATTATAGCAGTTTTTATATGCACGTAAGTTAAACTCTTTCGATGCAACGACCGCAAATGGTTTTCCTATCGAAAGTATTGTGCAAGGTGTGTATTATTCCCATAACAAAAGGAAAAGGCGTAATATTATTCTCGATCATTGGTCCAAGTGAAACGCGTAATTTATTTCCCCTGGGCGCGGAAACTTTCTCGCACATGCAGCAAGCTTATACGTGTGCAGCAAATAATATCCCAAGCATTTTCCTTGCGCAGGGAGAAAACCTCTTTTCGACTCGTGCAGTTCGAAGTATACATTTATTTTCAACTCGATATATTTGGTATATAAAACTCGTTCTCCCTTGTGAAATTAAATGATTATTTGCCGAGCAATATTAATCTTATATATATAATACAAATTAAGAGAGTTAGATTTCTTTTCAGTTAATGTCGATTTGTCAAACGAAATAATGCACAATTCTAGAAATATATTTAGGCATTCGCACAAAGTAAATTATAACTATTGCAATATCAAAAATCCATATATGTGAATTATTCTATTTAAAACTCGTTAACGTTTAAAATCGCAGTGTTCCGTACTATAAATGCCGCAGATGTACACCGCAACAATTCATAATATATACCGAACTAAACATGATATAAATTCAACCAACACTTGGCACAACTCGTAACTCTGCCAGCCGCAACAATAAATCTACACGTGTAAACTCCGGCCTCGACTTTAAACCCGTTTAATCCCAAACACACCCGCGCAACAGCTCCCCAATTAACAACTAAACTCGGTACGTTCCGCAAGCTCCCAGAAACACACGCACGCGCGTCGAACCATCATAGCTGCGCTTATCCAGCCTACGCGAACAAGCTCACGAGAACGAATGGGAAGAAAAAAAAAGAAGAAGGAAGGAAGGAAGGAAGGGAAAAGAGCCGCTCGAAGAAATAAATGTGCAGCCGTCAACGTTACAACGTCTTATCGCCGGTCCAATTAGCCTCGATCCATAAGTTTATAAAACGGCCGCCGCGTTACGCTCGCCCGATATACATGTATAATACACTGTATATACACACAACTGGCCCACTTGTGCATACACTGCAGGCGAACCTTCGTCGACGGGGGGCGTAAAACTACCGCGCATAGACAGCCTGATAGCGTGACCCTGTACAACTTCCGGTTCCACCGATATACGTACACACTTATATATATATATACGATATCACCGAATTGTGTATCGGTATCACGCGGTGCAATGCTTTTTCGGCGATGCCCGCGCGCGCATGACTAAAGGATTCCGACCTCGCTACGTCCTGTGCGCCTCGAGTCTATACCTTTATATATATATATATATATTTAACGTCTATCCGACTTTATCGCTCCTACGACTTTTTCGGACTCACGTGTGACCCAGTTACACCTGTGCGCTATATGTATATATGTATATACGTGCCGATTCCCACACGGGATATAAGAGATATACGGCGAGTTTTCGTACCGTGTATGTGCAGCGCCGTCGAGGAATTACAGCGGGTGGAGTTGGGTTTTCTTTTATGGGGACTGCTACGCGCGAGATGCGCTTTTACGGCACATCGTATTTATAATTTATGGGGAGCGAGGGAGAGGAGGTGTATTTTATATAAGCGGAGCTCCTGCGCGCACCTGCAGTTTTACTCGTCTACCTTAAATGTTTCAAATGGGCTTTTTCTTGCTTTACGCGAACGACTTATATATATAAAGTTGCGATGCTCTTCGATGGCTCTAAACCCTTTTGTACGAGGTAGTTTAATTTTCTTCCATTGGATGACAGATATAGCTTTATTTAGCAATGAAAAACTTCGGTTTTATTATCTATAAACAAAATTTAATGCAATTCCAATGAATTTCAAATGAATTTTAATAAACACTAAACATTATAACCATTTCTGGTAGAACAATTTATTCAATTGGCAATGGAACATTTCACTTTAAACCAATTCCAAGGGTAAACTGGCTAAACTACAACATCCATAATAAAGAATCTTTTACTACAAGTATTGCTTATTAGTTATACTATATACTGCACCTACAATTTAGCGAGAAAATTAATAATCGATACATTGAACTTTACTTTTGCAAGACTGTTCCAAGAAATTATACGTGCTTACATTTATTTTCACTAACCGTGTAACTGATAAAAGTGCTAAAAACGATCGATAACTACAGTTCGAGAATAATTTTTAATTTAAAAAAAAAACATTGACCCCACCTACTAAAAGCAACTGGTGAAATAGAGTTGAGAAAATTCTAATAATCTAAAACGATGACATAACGTAAACAGTATACCTGTATACATATAATAGTAGTTTTTGATTTTTAGCGCATTCGCTTCGCACGGGCGAAATACCTCCCATACCACTGTCGAACAATATTTTATACCATTATCTATAGAGCCTAGAAATCATGTTTAACTAGCGATTTTTAGGTTAGAGTGGTATAAAGTATATAAGTAGATGTGTACCGAGTGTGTCAAGACATGAGTCTATGAATTACTTATTTGTAAACTCTATAAATCTACTTACAAGTGTGTGTGTGTGTGCGTATAACATACGTATGTGTACCTATAAGGTTACGGCTCGGATTACACACGCGAACTTTGATTGGATATTTCTCAACTTTCTCTATATCCGTCTTAGAAGCACGAATTTTCTTTTTAAATTGAACTGCCTTCGCCTGCGCGCTCCATCAAGTTGGCCAAGGCTTTCGTTATAAGGCTTTGTTTCACCAAATGAGAGCGCGTAAAATAACGCAATGTCTCGTCTTACACTTAACAAAATTAAATATCAATAGGATTTGAAGTCTATTACCCCTTAAAAATATCAAATGAAACGTTATTAGACATTTAATCAGAAAAATTCCATGCGGTTGTTTCCTCCTTTTCATTTATAATATCTACGTATCGCACGTATCGGGGTGTGTCGTGTTCGACACGAAAAACCCATTTGACTCGCGTGGCGGCGGCAAGGAAATAATATAAAAGAATTTTCATCACGCCCATATTTAATTTCGCCCGCACCGACCCGAAAAGAAGTATAATAGCTATAATATACACTCGACGTTTTATTTATTGCGTCCAAAATTGGCATTCTTATGTCATTCGATATGAAATTCTTGTGTGTATAGTCGAAACACCCTCGCACGAGGTCTCGCACGAAAATATATAATGCGAGGTAAGGCGTATCTAGTCCGCCTAGCGATCGTAGTATATAATATAGGACTGGGTTAGAGGCACGTTCACCATTGAATTTATATTCGGTATATGTAATGATAGTCTTATTTTTTATTTCGTCGTATATCTCTTCGAATTTCTTTCAAACTAAATTCATGGCTCTCTTCGGGGCGCACTTGCAGTTTAGCTGCTGTACGAACGAATTCAAATCTTATTATGAATACATAATTCGCATTCTTAATTGTTTTTATAGCTTCATTATCGAGTAAATTACTATTCATTGATAACAGCGTGACACAACATCGATCAGTTTTTCCAATCTCTCTTTCACCGTACAATCCGCCTTTTCATAAACATCCAATCGGGACGAGCGTTAAAATTAAAAGTCAACTCGCATCGGATCGTTTTTTTTTCACCCGATTAACCATCGTACACGACACGAGTAGGTACGCACAACAAAAAAAAAAAAGCTATTGTTCACGCACGTCGCGAGCCAACGAGACGTTATATAAAATCAATTTGACGCGACATCGAACACCTCCCCATTCCCTCTGCATCCCTTACTCGATCTCGTAAACAAACAACAGCGTCGCCAATGCTAAAGCAGCACAGCAAAGTAACCAAAATAGAAAAAGAAAAAGAAGCAAATATGTATATAGACAATGATTCGAACGAACCACTCGGTATCCACGACTGGCTCGTCCTCTCGCCGCCTCATCGCCACCCCGACGAACCACCGAACAGACATCTATATATATAAGGATCGCCCTGTATACATATATTACTCGAGCGACCTGCTGTCTTCAAAAATCAGCGGACAACTGACACTCTCTGCACCGCGTTACATTTCCCAATGGATCGCGCGTCCGCACACACGAGCAGCAGTCGATGTATTATAAAGGATCAATATTTTCGTCGAGGCGGTGCGGACCCCGAGCGATGTACCGACATGTCCGCCTCCGCCAAATCATCCAGCTACACTGCCGCCGTCGCTCCTGGCTTTAATATATAGATGTATACAAAGGGCCTATATCTCTCTCTCTCTCTCTTTCTCACTCTGTGTATATATGCGCGTGCAGTTTTGCGCTCAGCGCGTTTTTATTGATCCGAGGCGGTATATATTCGCAGGGGGTCGGCGCGCGCGCATGTATACGTATGTTTCGTGGCGTGTATTGGTATATAGCGCACAGACCGCTCAGCAGGTGGTATTGCGGGACTAAAGCGGGGTTATAATGTTGCGCGCACGCACGCGAGCGAGTTGCGCTTTTTTTTTTTACGGAGGGATGAAGTTTTCATTTTTTTTGTTTTGTCGTTGTTTCTGAAGGGATCGACGAATTATGGGAAAAACTCTTTTCTCCAGAAACAAAGCCAATATGCATATGACGTATTATTATTCGAGATTTTATGTCAATACTTTGAAATGGTTTGGGTATATTCTCGCTTATAGCCCAGTGTTTACATGGTTTGATTTTAGGCACTCGATAATTTTCAAGTATCGAGCTCCAAGAAACCCACACCCTTATACACTTGCCCTCGACTGTTTTAATTAATTTAGATTAAATAAAAAAATAGCTTGCTTTTGTTTGGGAATAGGAATGTTATAAGTATGCTGCACGAATTTTTACCAGAAGGACGACGATAGAATGAAGTTTGTAGAGAAAACGTGTACAGAACTTACATCACCCTTAAGAATATGAAATAAATAATTAAATTCCCCGTTCTACTTGATGGGAAATTCGAATAAAAAAAATTCATTCAAATTCACTGTCTTGGCATATTCGTCTGTTTCTACTTACACGTATTAAGCCTATTAGTGCGATCATCTCGGCCTTTTTTAAATTATTTCTCGTCAAGTGAGAAGATTTTATCTCTATTTAAACATTTTTTTATGTCAAAGAAATTCTGTTTCCCTTGATAAAGATAGGTATTTGTTTTCAGTAATAAAACTAAAGAGTGAATTTGCTACAATAGAATAAATAAATATTACGGTAAATTTTAATGGAGTAAGCAATAAGATTAATTTTCCATTTTATATTTTAGAAAAATTCAATACTTTAATAGCAGAATATTAAATAGCTTACAAATCGATCGACGGCTTATTTTTCAAACTTTGTACTAGTACATCTTAATGATTTTTAAACAACTAATATTACTTTAATGTAAAAAAATAATTCTATTTCAGTATGAAATATTTCAAGTTAGTTAAATCAGGATAAATCTTAAATAGCTACTTTATAAAAGTGGCAAAAAGTCTATTTACAGTATGCTCAAATCTTGAAAAGTTGGACAACATCGCTAATGGAACACTTATCCAAAGCTCATCATCGTCAATGATCGTCCACTTCGATGTCAATCTTGTGATCGTTATCCATAGCCAGTCCAGACCTTGGTCCTCTCTTCATGTACGTAAGTGTCGAGTACGCGGAAAAGTGAAAATCTTCCTGCAGATATCCTTTGATCAACAGGTGTCCAACGATAGCTTCCCCGATCTCCCTCGGGAATTTCGGCGTAGGAACATTGGCCACCCTCAGTGTAGCTGCTCCTTTGTTATACCAGGCGTCTATCAATTTCAAGGGCGTCAATCTCTGCTCGGCCTGTGCTGCCTTCGTCATTATCTGGTACAAGTACCGACAGTAGGGCGCGATGTCCATTTCCTTCTTCTTTCTGGCTCTGCGACAGTGATCGCACATCTCCTTGCAGTCGCTCTTAGACCAGGTTTCCTCGAAATGCGTCGCGATCAAGCTTCGTCTGCACGAATTCTGATCGAGACAGTAAGCGAGTATTTTGTAGAGATTCTGTAGGCCGACTTTGTCTTGAAACACCATCGTGCTTAATTTGAAGACGTCCATTAAGCGATAGAGGAGGATGCAGTAGGACTTCTGACCGTCGCGTCCTGCCCTGCCGCTCTCTTGGTAAAAGTTCTCCATGGACTTGGATAAGCAGTGGTGAATAACGAATCGCACGTCCGGCTTGTCGATTCCCAAGCCAAAGGCTATCGTGGCCACTACGGCTTGATAATCGCCGGATATCCACTTGGTGTACACTTTCGTGCGGTATTCGGCTTCCAGCATGGCGTGATAACAGCCCACTTTTAAGCCGCGCGATCTCAAATCTGTCGCTAATTGCTCGCTCTCTTTGATCGTAGTTGTATAGATTATGCCAGACTTTCCTTCAAACCTTTCAAAATACGGTAAATATTGATATTATGATTATCGTACTTTTAATAAATTGAGCTTTAATTTTAAATGACTAATATTGAAAAGTTTAATATTGATTTGATGGAAATTGATGTTTAATATCTCATTTTATTTGTATTGTCAAATATTTTTAAAATATATTTTATTGAATTAAATTATTCAATATTTGGTGAATAAAATTTTTTTTTAAATTTTAGATTATGATATAATCAAAATTACTTACTTTATTTATAAATTATATAATAAACGTATATTAGAACAAAACATTAAGTTAGAGGAAGCTAAGTGCCAGTGAATGAATTGGCAGTGGTTTTTTCATTTGAATTTATTGGAAAAAATATCTATAAATATTATACATTACCTGCTTTTTAAAAGATTTACAATCATCTCGAGACAGGTTTCTTTATCAGCTGGCTTGCGGCGAACTTCATAAAAAAGATTTGGTCTGTTGAATGATGCTCGAAGCACAAGGCAACCTTGAATATCCAGCATTTTTTGAACATCAACAATAATTTTGGCTGGAGCTGTTGCGGTAAGGCCGAGTAATGGAATCCCAGGAAACATCGACTTTAAAATCCCCAAAAACTTATAATCTGGTCTAAAGTCATGTCCCCATTGACTGCAGCAGTGAACTTCGTCAATGGCAAAGCCACTTAATCGATTCATTTCAAAAGCTTTCTGCAGCTTACTCATAAAACGGTTTGATTTAGCCATGTACTCTGGCGTCACATAAACTAATTTCAAGGTAGATTTATTATCGACTAATCCTGTCATTATTGTTTTTACACTTTCTTTAGGAGCTTTTGAACTCAGCATCAATGCATTTACATTTAATTTGTGCAAGCCATAAAGCTGATCTTCCATTAAAGCAACCAATGGGGATACAACTATTGTGACGCCTTGACTTATTACAGCTGGCAATTGATAACATAAGCTTTTTCCACCACCTGTTGGCATAACGAGAATAACATCTTCCTTTGACATAAAAGCATTCATTGTTTGTAATTGTAAAGGCCTGAGTTCTTTAATTTTAAAGATATCGGCCAGTGTCTTTTTAAGATTCTTTGACCAGGAGAAACTTTCTCCATCCCAACTTTTCTTGGCCAAGGTAAGACTTTTTTTTAGTAGGGCATCATCTTTTAATTTCTGCTTTCTGTCAAGCAAAACCTTTCTTCGATCTTCTAGTTTTTGCTGCTCAGATTCTATTTGTCTCAACTCATAGTCAATAGCTGCTATTTCATCCTCTTCAGTAACTGCGAAATATATCATAGAATTTGTTATTTACAATAGAGCAATTTTTTATTTATATTTTGTCAGAATGATATTATATTTATAATTTATTTGATACTTTTTTTATATAGTATTGTCATTTTATTGCATCTCGATTCTTCATCTATTTAATTAATAAAAACCGAAATTGATATAAATTATACTTTATTTTAAATATCTACTTTTCGTTTAGAATTAATTATTGACGGTAATATAAATATTTCTCTTAAGGTTACAAATATTTGTAAAGTAAACCTTGATATTCATCCACATCTATGATTTCAGGATCCTTGGAGCTCCCAGCAGACATCTTAATCAAATTCACAACCCATTTATTGTATAAAAAGTAGTTTTTTATATCAAATCAAAGTCGTACACAGTACACCGCGTTTCCATTGTATTTCAGGTTATGCCGCTACCCGCTTCAGTCCACCATCAGTTTACCCGGTCGTCTGCAGCAACAAATTCTTAAAAATTGTGCATACCAATATAGTATATCTATATACAGCTATAAAGAGATCAGCTGATTACAGTTTCATTGCGTCCGTCTGTCGGTTTCTCAGTGTTCTTTGGCAGCTCCGAAGTAAGCCAAGTTTCAAAAAGCCATGATTAAGCATTGCATTTGTTTGTAAATCAGTTATTTAAAATTCTCTGTATTTTGGATAAAACTTTTTTGTACCTTTGGCAATATGTTAAGAACTATTTTGTCTTTCAGTTTATCGCGATTTAAATATGGATTAAGCTCTATTTACTCCGATGGTACAAGCGTTCTCATTTGTTTTTTAATCTATATAATATAATTGAGCATTTGCAATTGCTTTTGTGCTAATATTAAGATTTGGAATAGTCTCAGGTATTGATTGTATTATTTTTTGATTTTAGTAAAAATCAGTCCATTAAATAGGCTCAGCAAATTTCTTCACAGCGATTGTGTTTTAGTGGATCATAACAAAATGAAGGTGCAAATTATACCAGCTCTAGAAGATAACTACATGTATCTTGTAAGTACAATTTTTTCACAGTTTTCTATTCCAAGTATTCTCTTCTGTGAACCTATAATTCATACCAACTAATATTTCTACTCCTTATGTATTGTTAGCTAATTGATGAAGACACTCGAGAAGCAGCTGTTATTGATCCTGTAAGTCCTGATCAAGTGATCAGCTGTGCCAAACAAAACAATTGTAAGCTAACAAAAATATTGACAACTCATCATCATTGGGATCATGCTGGTGGAAATGAGAAATTAGCTTGTACTTTACCAGAGCTGCAAGTTTTTGGAGGAGATGACAGAATCGGTGCATTGACTTGTAAAGTTAATCATGGAAGTGTAATTCATATGGGAAAATTAAAAATCGAATGTTTACATACACCTTGTCATACACAAGGACATATTTGTTATTATGTAACAAAAGAATCTGCCGACCCTGTAGTTTTTACTGGTAAATAACCAATAGTTTTTTAATTTTAGCAATTTCATAAAAGAAACTAATTCTTTCTGGAACAAAATTTTCAAGCACTTAGAAAACACTAAAAAATTTATTAGAATTCAAATTTATCAAAAACTTGATAGAAATTTGTTTCTTAAAGAATTTAGACTGCTCTTTGAGTAAAATAAAATAAAGTAGAAATTATAATATATTTTTTCACAGGTGATACTTTGTTTATTGGAGGTTGCGGAAGGTTTTTTGAAGGTTCTGCTAAAGATATGAATAAATCTCTTAATGAAATTCTAGGGAAACTTCCAGATAATACGGTAAAATAATTTTTCATTCAAATGCTTTTTTTTTTAAATCAAATTACAGCCAAATTTAAAATTAATAAAAATTTCTATTTGGTTTATAAAATTTGTATTGATTTACAGAAAGTTTATTGTGGTCATGAATATACTGTAAACAATTTACAATATGGCCTTTCTGTAGAACCAAAAAATTTTGCAATGCAAGAAAAATTAGAATGGGCACTTTGTCGGCGTAAAAATAATCTTCCAACTATTCCAAGTACAATTGGCGAAGAAAAATTGATTAATCCATTTATGAGACTTAGTGAGCCAGCTATTAGAAAAGCCACTTCGAAAACTGATATAACTGATATTATGGCACAGCTGAGAGCAAAAAAAGATAGTTTTAAACCCTAAATTTGAAAAATGTGAGTCAAAGCAGGTTTTAAATTTTTAAAAAAAATTTTTTATTATATTATTAATTTAGTATTTTGGATAAGGTATATAATTGTGAATTGCGTTATGGTAAAGTGTGAATTGTATTATAGTACAACTGTAAAAGATTTTTAAATTTATAATAAAATTAGCTTTCTTATCTATAAATATTGCACCTACTTTCTTTTGACTAGTTGGGTACCTCTCTGATTGAGGGAAAATTAAAAAAGTACTTACAATAATAAAATGTAAACGAATAAACTATTTTTATTACGTCAATGACATCCATAAATGATGGAAAATTTACGACTTATAACTCACTGAAATAGTCATATCAGTTTAGATTTTCGTTTAAGATAAAAAATAAAAAGAGGTTATAAACATCTATATTTTGCATGAGAAGTGTACTCAAGGTTAAAAAGCGGCGCGCTGATCGGCTGATAGGTAGTTGTCATATAAGCAGTGTGTATAACTTGCGATAACGCGAATTCTTTTTTTGCACCGTCAAGTACTCGTCAAGGTGTCAACGATCAAAGACGTGAATGATTTCTCATCTAACAAGTCGCGGTCATTACTGTGTTCAAAATAGTTTCGTTGTTTCGACAACGAGGAGTTTGTGTTTAAGTGTTGGAAATAGTATTGACAATACAAATATTCTTTTACCAATATCTATGATTATTTAGTTTATATAATTTTATTTAATTACATACATAAATTAGATTAGTTTTTATCAAAATGAGTAACAAACAAGTACCATTTGACCCTACAGGTTTGTAAAATATTCTTTAATATTATTGACATTGAGATTTTGGAAAAAATTATGACACGACATTCCTTATAGAACATCAACATGTGCGATTTAATCCTTTAAAAGGAGATTGGGTGTTAGTTTCTCCACATAGAATGAAACGTCCTTGGGGAGGACAAGTAGAACCAAGTAATGATGAAGATCCACCAGAATATGATCCAAATAATCCACTATGTCCTGGAAATGTTCGAGCAAACGGGCAGGTACTCTAATATTAAAAGATATTTTAAAATTTCATTATTGATTTATTTTTAAATCAATAACTCAAGTTTAATTTACTTATCCATCTAAATTTAGAAATATTACTAATAATAGATGCAATGTATTTTCTACATATATTATGTATATTTTCTATGAAAATTCATAAATAATATACATGTTTAGTAAATGCATATTAAAAATAATGTTCTATTTCTAGATGACTCCAAAATATGAACAGACGTTTTCATTCACAAATGACTTTCCTGCATTGTTAGAAGATGTGCCAAGCCCACCAGAATGTGCAGATGAACTATTTCAAATGGGTGCAGCTAAAGGAACATGTAAAGTTATGTGTTTCCATCCGAAATCTAATGTAACCATCGCTCTCATGAAAGTCCCTGAGATTAAAGAAGTAATAAAACAGTAAGTCAAACGTTCTTCTCAATAAGGTAAACTATTAAAAATTATTATATTGTAAAGGTGGATCAACGAGCTGTTGGAATTAGGTAAAAAATGGACATGGGTGCAGATTTTTGAAAATAGGGGAGCTTTAATGGGCTGCAGTAATGCTCATCCACATTGCCAAATTTGGACCAGCTCATATTTGCCTAATGAAGCTCGCATAAAGGATAAAAATTTAAAAGATTATTATGAACGTCACAAGTCTCCACTACTGCATGATTACATGAAAAAGGAAAAAGCTAAAAAGGTATCTTACTTTAAAACAAAATTAATTGATTATATTAAATAATCAGAATTAATAATTTGATATGTAACAAAATATTTAGCAAAGAATAGTATTAGAAACAGCAGATTGGTTGGTTGTCGTTCCTTATTGGGCTGTTTGGCCTTATGAAACAATGGTTTTACCAAAGCGAAAAATAAAGAGGATGGACGAAATAACAGATAAAGAACAAGTGTCACTTGCAGCAGTAATGAAAGTGCTATGTACAAAATATGATAATCTATTTAAATGTTCATTCCCATATTCAATGGGTTGGCATGGTAAATACTACATTTCATTATTATTTATATTATTTTTAGTTTTAAATTTCAAAACTGCAAATACGCTTTTGTGACAAAGTAATTTATTACAATTTAATATTACTGTTTATTTTAGTTGATAAGTATTAAAAAATAGTTTCATTCAATAATAATTAATAGAAACTTTTATTAATTATTTAGGTGCCCCTACTGGTCCAAATGCTACTGATGATTATGAACATTGGACATTCCATGGAATGTATTTACCACCACTGCTTCGTTCCGCGACTATCAAAAAGCATATGGTGGGTTATGAACTTTTAGCCCAAGCTCAAAGAGACTTGACCCCTGAACAAGCAGCTACTGTATTACAAAGTCAACCCATTAGTCACTACAAGCATCCAGAAACCAGTTTAACACCTGAGGAATTGACTCAGTCTATTTGGTAGTATAATTTTGGCATTATATGATAAAAATATTGTATAATATTCAAATAGTGTACAAAGTGAATTGGTTAACTTATAGTCTAATATCTACAAATGTACAATTGTAATATAAATTATTTTTGTAATTGCGATGTTTAATTTATTAATAAATTGGAAACTCAGGGTCAATGTTGTGGGTCCATGCATGTATACCTCCAATTATATCTTTTATTTCAATATCTGGGTATGAGAAAGAATTTTTCAAAATTTTCACTGCTTTTTGAGAGTCGTTTCCACGACGGCACAAAACAAAAACTGAAATTGAAACGATTTTAATTTTCAATATTATGAAAATAAATTGGTTTACAAAACATTCTTATACAGAAAAAAGCTTACCATTAGATAAGTCTTGACCAGCTCCAGAAATTTCTTTTTTTAGTTTTTCTAAACTAGTCGTGGTATTTATTTTTGTAAATGGAATATTTATTGAGTCATTTAAGTGGCACATTTCAAACTCTTCATTGGACCTTACATCTACTAATAAATAGGGTTTCGAAGTAAGCTTACTGAGTTCGTAAAAATCATTAACACTTATTCTTTCATTTGCATTTAATATATTTAAATTGGGATTTTTGTCATTTGCTTTTGCTCCACAAAATTTCTCATAATCAATCAATTCATTTATCAAAGGATTAGGACTGCAAACTGCACAATCTTGTTTTTTTGATCTTAATCTTAACTTTTTAAATGTCATATCCATACCATCAAACATTAACAGATGACCAGAAAGAATTCCAGGTAATTCTAAAACTATTTTTATTGCCTGTAATGCCTGCATTACACCAATTGTTCCAACAACTGCAAATTATTAAAATATTACATAAAGTATTCCAAATTTATATTTGTACTGTAAATATAAATAAAAACATTAAAATAAAATTAAAAAAATAAATCTTAGTATATTCAAAATAATCAAATACTATTTCTAAAGAAAAAATTAATAAACAATCACCTGCTCCAAGAACTCCACTGTCTCCGCAATTATTGACTGCTTGAGGTGGAGGAGGTTCTGGAAAAATACATCTGTAGCAAGGACCTGAATGATTGTATACAGTCAATTGCCCTTCAAATTGTAATGCAGATCCAGAAACTAATGGTTTGTGACTGATGACGCATGCATCATTCAATAAATATCGAGTTGCAACATTGTCTGTAGCATCCAGTATCACATCATATTGTTTAATAATTTCTAAGGCATTGCTGCTATTTATTTGAAGCTTATATGGAGTTATTTTTATGTTATCATTTAATCTAAAACAAAAATGAAAAAATTATTTAGAAATAGTGTTAAATGTTCACTTTATTATATCTTTCAAGTTATACTTTTCAAGGGATTCTTTAGCAGCATTAACTTTAGGTTTCCCGGTATCTAAGGTTGAAAACAGCAATTGTCTGTGAAGATTCGTTATTTCAATTTCATCATAATCTACAATTCCAATATGTCCAACTCCAGCACCTGCCAAGTACAATGCAGATGGGCAGCCTAAACCGCCAGCTCCAACTACAAGTACTGATGATTCTTTCAATTTTAGTTGACCTGCAAAGAGAGCAAAGCTTAGAATTATTATTTATTAAAAATTGTATTAATTAAAATGGGTTAAAAATGACAAAGTGTAGGTACATGCTTTTATTTGATTTATAAATTATATAAATGCTAGGAGAAAGTCTGAACATTATTTAAAAGAAAAATTAATGATAATTCAGAAATAGAATTCAATGTTTATACTGTCTTATAATATAGTATATATAAATAAGTATAATTTCAAATTTTACAATTTATTTACCTTTAATTGCAATGTCCGGTAGAAGAATTTGTCGACTGTATCTTGCAATTTCGGCATTATTTAGTCCATTTGCTTGGGAAATTTGTTTTTTGCGCCTCAATTTAATGAGGTTATCCTCATTTTCCTTCAATTTTTCCTTTAAACTCGCTATTTCTTTTAAAAGTGATTCCTCGTCCATGTTGAAAGATTAATACTTACCACAAAAAAACAATAAATTTTTAATTAGCTAAAACTTAAAAGCATGTCATAAGAAAAGTATAATATTTAAGTTCAAACAAATATCATGATGTATCGAACAGGATGTTCTCGAATCACGAAATGAACAGCTGATCATCGATCCGCATTCCAAGTATCATTTCATTCCGATTTGATAGCAAGTTTTGTTAATTATGGTTATGGCTCATTTATTTCGATAAATGCTGTTATTCATATTAATGAATTTGTACTTTTAATTTTAAAGTCACTAAGATGAGAAATAAGGAATCGAATTAGGATGAATAAAATGGTTGATGTAAGTGCATATGTTACGTACCTAATGGTAAATAGCTGATTTTTAAATGAAATGTGTTTACTCCAAAATCAAAATTGGAGTACCCAAATAAATATTTTAAACTGGAAATGAAAGTAAATGAAATTTCTTTTGATTAAATTTTTCCCTTTATTTTTCTTTAAAGTTAAAAAAATATTTTAATGCATTTCATTCGTTTTCTAATTTAATTAAGTATATTAAAATCGTTTAAAACTATCGTTTTAATGTCAAAGATGGAATAGATAAAGTTAAGTAGCGGCTTAATGAACGTATGCTGTCCTTACAAAATAACTAGGTATTTTGCGATAAAACCAAAAAAATTTATAAATATGAAAGATAACATTAAGATTCGAATGTCTCGCGCCAACAACTGCCACGATCCAATCGCGACGCGTTTTTAAAACGCAGCCATTCGCGGAAAATAAAGAGAGGGAGAGAAAGATATCTGCAAAGTGCAAAACCACCCATAAAATCATGTCAGGTACTTAGTTGCTTGGCAGCCGTCGTCGGGACGAATTATCCATGAGATCTCGTCGTTTGCTCCGTCGTGTTAGTGCCTTTCCCCATCATGGTTAACCCGCGCTGAATCGTCTCCCTCCTCGCTATATTATACTATACAAACAGTCTATTATGCCTCGAATCTTGGAGATCTAGCGAAAGCCTAAGTATACACAAAGATCTGTGTGTGCCTGTGCCAGTGTAATTATGCTGCTGCTCGCTCAGCTGACATTTCGGCTACTGCTCCCGACGACGGCGACGAGGTTGTTGTTCTCTTCGTCTTCGCGCCACTGAATATACATCTTGACTCGTAAAGTCGCTCCCATCGTCACTTTCTGCGCGGTGAATCCACTGTCCACATTATACGTATATATCTGTATAAGTACACAGTTATACAACGAAGTGTGTGCAAAGGAGAGAGAAGTGAGGAAAAAAAAAGGAAGGGAGTCCGCGCGCGAGTTGTGTGTGCGTGCAGTGCCGTGTGGTTCATAACAATTGGCGAGACGACGAGGAGGAACATAATAATATAGGATATTTTGTTTGTGCGTCGCGCGAGTGGGCTCCTCGTCAAAATGGTGGAGCCGATCTTCGATTATCAGTTTCGTCTGATCCTGATCGGCGACAGCACCGTGGGAAAGAGTTCCCTCCTCAAGTACTTCACGGACGGCAAGTTCGCAGAGGTAATGTCTGCTTGAATGGTGGACGACGCAAAAGCGGCCAGCCTATGACACTCGCGTTAATTATACATTTTGCGCGATACTTTTTCTTTCTCTCTGGCTTTGTTCGTGTAGCGATATAATTTAAGAGTGATTTCGCGTCTCTTTGTTTATGTATGTTTTGAGGGAGGGTTGGGGCTATATATGGAGGTGTATATACACTTGGTTGTAGAGTGAGGAAGGAAAATATTAGGGTTAAGGTTATGAGACGACGAGAATAGCTGCTGTCTGGGAGTAGAAATGTTGAATTACTTGATTGCTTTTACTTTTATTGAATTTAGAACATGATAGTCGAATATAGATAAGCCTGTAACAATTCAATGTACTGACAAAAGTTGCACGATGCATCGGAGTAATTAGACCATTGTTATTGAATTGAATATCATATTAGTATATACAGCTCAGTGTTAATAACTATTTTATGGTTAAATAACAACTTGAATTTTGTCTAATATCTAGTCGATAAAAAACCAATAAACATTTTATAAGCATAATTGTAATTGATAGTAATAGTTAGATAAATATTTGTTATATAAAATTTAATCAGCACTTAAGAAGGCTGAATATCTTCCTTGTATTAAGAATGAATTAAGATGACACAATTGATAAAAGTGAGCAGTTTAAAGCAATATACGCAGTGGCACAACATTAGCTAATTGTTGAATACATTAATAGTGAATTTAAGTTTTGAAAAACTATTAACTTAATATCTTATACTGAATATGGAAAGTATAAAATCAAGCCACTAAATTTATATATTCTCTGCGTATAAGGTCAAAATAATGAATGCATAAATGAATATGCATACTAATGAAATATGTCATTAATTCAGAAAGTGTCGATAATTATGAAGAACAGTATAATCCAAAAATTGGTAAGCTACAAAAGAAATTAAAAATTAAAAAACCATATCTAATCATAAATTTTGAATTTAAACTTCTTTTGTAATATTCCAGAATGACTTGACAGCAGTTTAAAAGCTATACAATATTCAAAACTTCGAAAAAAAAAAACGGAGCAAAACTCATATCATTCCAAAGCAGGAGGTAAAACTCGCTTCGAAAAAAGAAAAAGGAGGCACTTCCACTAAAAATACCATCGAACGATACGAAATAGCCACGAAAAAGGGAGGAGAATGAGAGAAATCCCGAATATCCGTATAACAATAGCGCCAAGCAACGCGCGCGCAATCTTTATTTAGCTGTGGCACAGTGGAGCATCCTAGAAAACTTCATACATTCTCCTCTCGCTCTTTGTTGACATGTATGCTATATATGTTTTCTTATAGGCTGTAACCGCACGCGCTCATTCACAGTATACGCGTCATGCGACGAATCTTGTGTATCTACAGAGACACGCATATTTACACGCTGAGAGTTTCGTAAACGAGGCGAGCATGCGGTGCGACTTTCGTTGCCTTGATAACTCGCTTTGCGGCTAAGACTTGAGACGCAATTTCCTCGAGACACTCTGGGCTTCTTTGGTCATTTTACGATCTGTGTCTTTCTACCTTCTTTTTCTTTTTTTTCTCAGTTATACCTCGATTTGATTATATCACTTATTATTGCGCGTTCTGCTCGAAAAAAGCGATGACGAGGTCTTTATTTTAATCGTGTCGAGGAGGTGTATACGGACTGCGTGCTCTGAATTTGAAAATCAATGACTAGGCGACAATTTGAAAATGTTCTCGCGATCTTTCTACTTCATCTAATCTATTTTCACAGCATCTCAGTACACAAAAAAGTTTCTTGGATTGATAAAAAGAAAACGTTTCTTTTTTGGAGTAAGCCTTTGTTTGGATTAGTTTGTGCCCAACATCTTTAACTTGTTGTTTTGCTATCATTTGCATATTGCAATATGTAACAAATATTCCGTTGATTCATTCGCGGTAGAACCAACTATACCAGCGTCGAATATAAACTTTACGATTTGCCATTGTTATTATCAAACAAATGCACCGATATCAATGTGTACAGATTAATTTTACGACAAAGAAAAAACATAAAGAACATTTCTTTTGCACACAATCTTCGCTTTGTTTGTGTACTTTCAAATCGAGAGAAAGAGAATCGCCCCACCAACGGTATTATACACTTTACGTACTTCGTTGCTAACCGATACCTATAATACCACTCGACATTTTTTCTTTACTCATCATAAAGCGTCGCTCTTTTGTGATTGCCTCGGTCCGATAGGATTGTGATTTCTGCGATATTGCCGTATTTGTAGACTCATTGGTGAGAATGTTGACGTTTCTATATAAAAACTCATCATGTTTCGATGCGTAGCCTTTTTTGGTCCGTATACTTTAGAGAAAAATGATGTTATATAAAATTGACCCACACAGAGTCGGTATTTTTCGAGTAAACAAGTCTCAAAAATTCTGTTTACTGTGAAATAAGATAGCGAATTTTCATTATTCATGCAGATGCACATTTCCATATACGTACACATCTACATACAGATCGTGAAACCAGACAAAATACGCAAGAACTAGTCTCTTAATGCTATTTGATCTGAATTATACGCGTTCAAGGTACTCCATTAAGCATTAAAACGTTGACGTGAGTCATGCAGGTTGCGTTATATCGCTCCAGCCCATACTCGTTACCACCAACACCAACAACAATCTAAAGTAATATCCTCTATAATATTAATAAAACGCTGTGTAATGAAGTCGATTTTGTGCAAAGGTGAAAAGTATGCATAATTCATGTATTTTTTCACACAGGCCAATTTGTCAATTCGCGTCTTCATTCAAGTAAATAAAGGTCAGAGAAACTAATAAAGACCGGGAGAAACGGCACTGGGAAGCTGTTTGTCGTTTGCAGGAAATTGTTGATGAAAAACTTGTATTTTTACGAGCATTTTACGGCGGTGAAGTCGAAGCCCAGTTAAATACCGCAGATTATGATGATTGCTCATTTGAAGAGGTTCAATTTTTGCTGATGAGAGGATGCAATCATTTTCCTTTAGAAATTAATGGTTTTAAAAAGAGCTGTAAATAAATGAATGTTGTTAAGTCTGTTAATACGATGTCATTTTTTTGAACCATGAAATTCGTAATGTACAATATCGGAAATATGTATAAACGAAGTGTTCTTAGGAAGAAGGACACTGCTTCTATATAAATTCTATATAAAATATGCCCTTCTTTCTAAGAACGCTTCAAACATACAAAAATTGATCGTCTATATAAATGACGGCAGAAAGTTATTAATAAGTAGAGGACAATAAATTTGAAAATATAAAAATAGGCAAAGCTTACACTTTTGTATTCCACGCGTCAAAACTGTACGCACGAACATTCATTAGGTTAAAAAGATCCAATCGTCACGTTACATATTCAAGGATCTCTACCATTTGCGCGTTGAACCTCGTCCAATCAATCCTTACTACACAATTTTTATTTTTCTCAAAAAAATACAGAACAGTAGGTATGCAGTTTGATTGTAAATATAAAAGTTCGATTTCTTTTCGAAAATGCATCGTTCACACGGTCAATCGGATTAGATCTGCTTATCGGATAAGCATATAAAAGGCACCGATAATAGATGAAAGCGATAAAGAGGAGGTGACGAGGCCAAGCTTGTATATAGGCGATTTTGTTTGACGGCGGAATATAAAAGGAAGATGGGAAAATAATGTCGCTATACACATTAATGAGACGGCAACATTATTTGCATGAGGGTAATTTATGATAATTTATTCGTTTCCGATGCCGTAGCGCGAGAAGCTCCTTTCTGTTTCGATCTGTAGATGATAACGGAGATTCCTTATCGATGCCAATATTACAGTAATCTGAAATAATTGTTGCACTGCAAATTTCGATTCAGAAATTATCATTTGTCGATTTAGAATATATATTGAAAATGACTATATGGACTTGATTATGTTTTATAAATATAAAAGTATAAGGAAGCATGTAAAAGCCTAAACGATAAAAAAGAGCGCATAATTAACTGTCACTAATAAGGAAAGAGAGAAAGATTATGTATAGAAATGATCCATTCATCGCTGAAAAGCAGTCGCACCGCTTATTGTGATTATAAGCTTGTAAGCCATTAACTCGTTATATTTGTCGTTGCAGCTTTCAGACCCAACGGTAGGAGTGGACTTTTTTGCTCGCCTCATCGAAGTTAAGGATGGCACGAGAATCAAATTGCAGCTCTGGGACACGGCTGGACAAGAAAGATTTAGGTAACGCGACACACTCGCTGCACTCGCAACGATAAGATTATAGTGCGCGACCCCATGTCCTCTAACATTGATCAACAATGTAGACGATTAATTATGGAGCAATTGTCACTTGACCCAGTGCGAATTGATTTTTCCTAAAACTATATTACTTAGATAAAATCATTGTATGAATTTTAGAACAAATTGTAATAGGCCAATCCTTTTGCTATTCACAGAAAAAATATACATATATATCTTCAAATGTCATTCCTGCGCTTTGCTGATTGGCCATTATTGAGTCACTCGGTGCTGCGCTTCTCAAATGTATAGTATCCCGGAGATGGAATTTTGCACGACATGAGTTTTATGATTCATGCCCCTCCGTAACAGCGACGATCATCTTATTTATCACTCGCATATTCGCGTTCCGTAACTTGCGTCTGGCATTAAATTCTTTACCAAACTCAAATAGCTTATAAAGTATTACGCATTCTGATGAAATAAGACTCGAGCTTGCAGCTTTCTTTTGCTGCAACGAAAGATAAGAGCGATAGTTTCGTCCCTCGCCTACAAATGTAACAATAGCATAATTTTCATCTGAAAAATTGTAAATTCAAATTAATTATATTCATACCGTGAATAAAATTATCTCCTTCCGGCGGATAACTACAGCTTAATGATGGTTAGGGCGTAGTGTTTGCTGATCCTTGCTCAGATCCTCGAATCTCTGAGATCGACGGATTAGCATACGGTTATAGATGCGTGCACGCGGTAAATTGGAAATGTAACCAATAGCGCGTTTGCTTTAATTCATATAGCTCGAGTGAAGAGAAAAATGGTGATTTCGTAGTCACAGAAGGTCCGAATTGATTGGCAAGAAACTCTTGACTTCCTGCACAATTAATGTGGATCTTAGCAATTCCAATTCCGTTGTTAAAAGGAGTCTAAAGCCGTTGTGCGGGAAGTATAACAGTCGGATAGAATTATTTTTTTTTAAAAGAGAAAAAATCATAAAGCATTATAGTTTCGAACAAAAAAAAGGAATCACTGCACTTAATTACTCGGTAGCGAGTCATTTCTCTATAGATTCATGTATCTAATCAGACATTAGAGATGCATTTTCTTCTCCTGCTAATATGAAAAATCGCCAGTAAAGTCAATCGAGCTGCTTACGCGACACCAAAAACTGAATGATAAAACACGCATCGATATAGAATAATTTAATTTTCAATGAAAATCTCGATCTGTCGACAGGTCCATAACGAAATCGTACTACCGCAACAGCGTTGGCGCACTGCTGGTCTACGACGTCTGCAACCGTGCGAGTTTCGAGCACATTCCACGCTGGATGCTGGAGGCGCGCCGTCACATCGAGCCCCATCGGCCGGTCTTCTGCCTCGTCGGTTGCAAACTCGATCTCGTGACGAACGGCGGACGTCGCGAGGTATCCAAAGAAGAGGCGCGAGCCTTTGCCGACCAATACGGTGTGCATCACGTGGAGACCAGCGCCAAGACAGGACTGAACGTCGAGGAGGCATTCAGGACCGTCACCCAGGAGGTCTACAATCGGATACAGAACGGCGAGTACAAGGTCGAGGACGGCTGGGACGGGATTAAGACGGGATTCGCGAGACCCGGTGGTCTGGACTTCAATCTAGTCGAGGCGGAGCCTGCCAAGAGCTCGTGTTGTTAAGCCGCCGCCGCCACCGTCGCTGATACTGCTCTCCTTTTCTTTTTTGTTTATACCTTTATTATCTCTATTATACTCGATCACTCCTTAGGCTTTCCTACTTTCTTGTCATTATTTTACCTTTTTCTTTTAGTTTCGGCTCAGAGGAGAAATTGTGTGTTGTAGGAGCAAAGGGGACATCTTGAGAGGCAGACGTTGAGATTTGCGTGATGTTTAAATTGGTGATTGAACCGATTGTTATTCGATTGAAAAACATGTCGAGCTACAATCGATATTAAATTTCGATCAGAATGATGAATGTCTGTTACTTTCGAGATGAACGTTATATTTGTACATTTTTAAAGTCTTGTCGCTTTGACTCGAGAATGAAATTTAACGATTGAATTATTACAAACCTTATTTGAGATCTAGCCATTTCTATACTGAGATTCGATTGATCCGCCAGTTAACTCTTAACGAATCAGTCGAAGTTTTTTGCTCTCGCTGAATCATCAAGTGTCACATTGATTATGCCTAAAAATCGTTTGATTTTTTTTTTTTTTTTCGTAAATGTCGATCAACAGAACTGTATTTTTAGTATATTTGTCAATTTATCGAAATCTTCTGTTTACGTGTATTAATGTTCAAACGTGATAATATTAATAGCTATTGACATCAATTCTATTTATGGAAATCCGGTTTATTAATTAAAATTTTGCATAGCACTGCGAGTCCGTTTTAAATCAAATCATGGTGAAGCTCTTGAACGAGTTGTTATTATGATGACACCTCAGATAGTATAAGATAATTTTTAGGTACAATCATAAAAATGTGAAACACAATTATATAAATTAGTTTTTTTGTTTTGTACAATTGCATATGATTACGTGAAAGTGGAGTCCATGTGTATTTGTTTATATTACGTTTTCTTTTTATATTTATTAATGGATAGAATTTTTTCTCCATATTCAGTTTTTTTTTACCCTTTAAGTGTCAAATAGGCTATGAAGTGTAAAAGAACGCATTAGAACGTTTTAGCTAATCAAAACTTTTTATATAAATTTGTTTTTTAAAAGATTATCTGATTGCGAAACTTTTTGAATTCTATTTAATTTATAAAGGCATTTTAGTAACATTTTTTTATATCAATGTTTTTTTATTGAACTTTACTTTCTAAGTGCATTAATGGGGTGTCAAAGTCCTACATCACCACTCAAACTGTTTTACCGATCGGATATGAATAATTAGTAATAACTAAATAAATAGGTAACATTATGCAAATCCCAAAGACAGGTGCACTTCGTCTATTAAGTATCTATCTTCTCGCAAAATTTTAAGTAAATATATCAACGACATCTTCCAAAATTTCTGCACCGAAAAAATAAGTATTTGCACCGATATGAGTGCATTTTTTCGGTGAAATGCAGAAATTTTTAAGGGCGTACTTAAAATATTTACTTCAAACTTTGTCAGATGATAGATAATTCTTAAAGGTAGTGCACCTGTATTTGGAATATTCATAATTTCAAGTATTTATTTAGCAATATCGAATTATTGAATATCCGGTTGGTACGACAGAAACTGTTTTATTGGTCGGATATGGATAGTTAATAATAACTAAGTAAATAGGTAAAATTATCGAAATCCCAAATACAGGTGCACTACCTCTAACAATTATCTATCATGTGGCAAAGTTTGAAGTAAATATTTCAAGTACACCCTTAAAAATTTCTGCACCGAAAAAATGCACTCATTTCGGTGCAAATACTTATTTTTTCGGTGCAGAAATTTTTGAAGGTGTCGTTGAAATATTCACTTGAAATTTTGCTGGAAGATAGATAATTAATAGAGGAAGTGCACATGTATTTGGGATTTGCATAATTTTACCTATTTATTTAGTTATTACTAATTATTCATATCCGATCGGTAAAACAGTTTGAGTGGTAACTGTAGGACTTTGACACCCCCTTAAGCATGTTTACTTTATTTTAATATTATTTTATTATATTTTGATTTATGTTTTAAATAATGAAAATTCTGGTTTTAAATAATCGCAAATATTAAGAGATATTCTGATGCTTTCTTATATGCATTATAAGTCTTCGGCCATGAAAGGAAACTATTATAGTAACAAATCTTGAATTAATGAAAGCGTGTATAGAGATAAATATTGTTTTCATTTTGTATATAGTTTGTATAAATGGATCAGATAAGATATACCTATTGCATACAGAAAATAAAAAAGACATAGCTATTGCGCGATTGTGTCTTTAATAACGATATTTAAACGCGATGCGTCTCTACAATTATAAATTTATAATATTTAGAAGATCGTGTTTGTATTAAAATAAAAATCAAAAATGTATAGATAGGTCGTTCTTTTTTGTGCGAACCAAATACAATTCTTTTATGCGACCTGATCAGCTTAACGTAAAATCATTTGTTGTTTATAATAAACCAAAATAAAAGATAAGCACTGTTAAGTTTTTGTATGAAATAACGAAAGACGTACACGAAAGTAACTATTTTTTCAAATCATTGACGTTTGAGTTCATAATGATGCGTAAAGAGACGAATTTACCATAGGATAGGAGTTGAATATGTGCGAAGCTTTGTAGAGTCTCAATGGATTTAATCATGGGAAAATCAAACGCGTCACATTTTTTACTGCTTAATTATAAAAAATTTTAAACTAATATATTTTATACCTATTGGTCGTTCGAGATCAATTAACTTTCACAGAATTTGCGTGTGAGAGAGAGAACGATAAAAGTGTGTAGATGCAGTCTTTATTGTGTTCTGTTGTCGCTCGATACGAAAACTATGTTGCGCAACTATTGAAAAATGTTATAAAAAATCATATGTGAAATTTGTATATTTTTGTTTTGATTGTACGATTTAAGCCAGATACGAATAGATATAAAATTTTGTATTAAATTGTTGAAATCATAATATGCGATTCGTGTACTTTAGTTTTAATTTGGTTATCAAAATTTGTACTTCAACTTATTTTTTATACGTATAAATACCTACTCCATAAGACGTACGAAATTCAATAAAATATTTAAATTTGGTAATCATTAAATTATTTTATATTTATTGTTTTATTTTCTGTCTGTTTAATAAAGCTTAAAAAATATATTTTTGGTAGGCTAGTCTTTCTTACAATTTTGAATAAAAATAAATAAGGAATAATTAATAATTATACGAACTCTGTACTTTTTATTCTAATTCAGATTTTGTGTAAGATTCATGGAAAATTATGTGAATTTATTTTTTTCCTCGTGAACTATTAAAAAATGTTGCGTGAACATTACTTTCATATGAAATTCAAGGCGACTAAGAATTAGACGTAGAAAAATGTGGATCACATCGCGTCGAAGTTTTGAACGGTAGATAATCTAGTGAGAACATTTTCTTATACAATATCTTTGAGAACATAAAAGTTAAGAACTATAAGAACCAGAGAATGTAAATAAATAAAAAAGAAATTACCAAACATAGAATAAACATTTTCTTGTGATCAAAGAGTTCATATTGTGTGTGTGTGTGCACACAGGGAGATACATTTTTTAACATTGAACAATCGATAAATTTTGGTTAAGGAGATAATGCGCTTATTATAAATCCCTGCATACCACATAATATGTGTTTGTGATAAGTATAATTAAAGTATAGAAGACTTCATAACAAAACTTTGTCTATTGCCAATTTCAAATCCTGGAATAACAATTTAATACCAGGTGTTATGGCAATTCTATAATTTTTCAGCCCATAAAAACTGTGCGATGCTCAATCTCTTTTCTTCGTGAAGACTGCTTGTATGACTTTGATTTTTTAACTCCCCTGCGACGCATGTATAAAAGAACATTTTTATTATGCTAAATTCAAATATATATATATCTATAATCGATACGATCGATTTAACAATATATTTAATTAAATTTTGTAAGGACCTATTTATTTTAATAAAAAAAATGTTAGCTTAAAAATGGACATTTTTTGATTATATTTGCACGATTTGATGTGTTTTTAAATACGTGCGAGTAGTGAAAGTGAATTATTATGTTTTGTTTAATTATAAAAAATAAAAATCTTTGTTGAACTAATCGAGTGATGAATTAAAAATCTTGAACACAGATTTATGACAGCTAATGAATAAATGAATATAAACATTTTCGTTATAAAAAATATAAAACAGTGATTTGAAAGATTTTCAATTATGAATGTCTTACAATGATTTTTAATTCATTAAAGGTTTTGAACATAACTTTCAATTGTTAAAGTATTTTAGATGAAATAAAAATTGAAATCATGTTATTAGATTAATTTATTTCGTAAACAATTTCCTAACTAATTGCAAAATCAAACTGCCGACATTTATTGAATCATATTATACTTACTATATTGTATCTTTATTAGCAAACTTTATCTTTGAAATTTACTTCGCTAGTCATCTTTTGTACCATGACTATAAACCTTTTAAAGTAAAAAAAAAACTTGTAATCATCCATCAATGGGTTGAACAAAATAATTTCTTAAAAGAAAAAATTAATCTGACGAAATTTTTTAAAAGAAGGGACTGTGTTTTTACTGTGGAAATAAGATATTTTGGATTAAAGATTAGACATACTATCTAGATTAAATTGTGAGTAATCCTCTTAAAAAATAAAAATTATAGCATAAAACCTTATTACATCACATGAATTAAGCTATAAAAGAATTGCACTAATGACTCAAGAAATAAAGAAGTAAGTATACAGTGTCACCAAATACAACGTTTAACTATTAGAAAAACTTCATATTTATCTTATTTTTTATTTCAGTCAATCATAATTCTATTCAAGCAATCTTACCTGTTGTGTATACTATAAATGCATACACACTAATTGTATTCTCAGCTCTTAAGAATTTTTCATAAAACATTGGTTCAAAACATTTAGCAATTATTTAGAAGGTATAGGAGAATATAATTAAATTCATAAATAGATATTTTTCATTGCTTTATTTATAAAATCATTTCGATCACGTGGTCACAATTTGTTAATCTCTGAAGAAAATTCTTTACAAAGCAGAATTTCATAGAACTTCATTCATCAAGGAACTAAAACTCGCTTTAAGTGTATTTTAGCTCAGATATTATAATAAAGATGATGATGTCGATCTTTATGTGTTTTGAAATGTATTCTGAATACAATATAATTCATAATATTATCCTAAGGACTTAACTAGGTAAGTAAAATTTTTTTTATCATTTTTATTTCATTGTTGAATTACAGAAGTAACACCTTAGAAAAAATAACTAAGGAGAGCATTAATAAGTTATTTGTACAATGCATCACTTTTTTAAATTAAAACGATATAATTATTACGTTTTTGCAGTTGACGATTCAATTAGCATATAAAATAAAACAAGATTGGTTACAAAAATTGAATGTAAATTAAAACAACTTGCTGTAAATCTTTATTACAATTATTTTACTATACTTAGCAAGTAATTTTAATTCCAGAACAGTGCAAAAATAAATTATAAAATAAAATTAAAAAATTTCAATAATTTTTTAGCCAAAAGGTCTCGAATGAAAGTAAATGATTACAAAACTATGACAATATAAATAAACAAGGGTTTGGTTTATAAATATTAATTAGCAGTGCCCAACGGTACAGACTATCAATAGATTTTCTTTTCATTTTTAATGCATATATAAAGTTCAGAGTGTTACATTGAGTCTTTGCATTAATGTATGTACGGCTCAACAAAAATTTATACTTTTTTCTGGATACAAGTATTACAATACATATTTTTTTTAGAAATACTTTGATGTTTACAGATTATTAAATATTTTTTTTTCTTAATTTGTACTGACCTTTAAAAATGTACAAAGCTTTAAAAGCATACTTTATAAAAATATATAATTTTAATTAACTCGTAGTGGTCACGCAGGGTTTAGTGGACCCCAGACTAACTTTGCTAACCATTTTCGTAAGACGACAGTTCCAATTCATGGTACTAAATACACCGGCTGCGCCTCTTTTGCAGCGTAATTGCAGGCAGCAATAGAAGAATATCAGGCAAAGACTGCTTGGACAAGCCAATTTCCATGCACCTCGTCAAGTAGTGCATGGAACTTCTTTTATCGATCAAACGCTTAGATCATATTTACGTGTAGGCAAAATCCCCCAGACAATTATCGAAGATAGGGTTGAATTGCCGAGCAAACGAAGAAGCATCCTTTGTAAACGAGAAAAGGACAGAGTGACAAATTTCAGTGCCTTTCTTGCCTACGACCCATGTACGACGAACACCGAATTTATTTATGCACTGATCGCGGTGGTCAAGATACTCTCTTCAAAGTTCTGGAAATAAGATTTTTCCTCGCGTTTCTCCTACATAAAAAAAAATTAAAAAAGGAGAAAAAAAAATGATTGAATTTCAAAGAAGAGATCTTAAACTAAAGTCCAGATCAAGGTTTGAGTCGATATATATGAAAGAACGCAAATGACAACTGTTTTTCTGTGTAGGGTTCAATGGACCCCGTGTGACCACTACGTTATTTTTAGGAGGTGTAACCACTACGGATTAATAGAATATACTTGAAATAGTTTTTAATATTTTAATATTAGTATCAATGAAAACGAATTCGCTTTTTCAATTGATATTTGAGAATCGCATAGATTTTAATAAATCACATTGGATCGTATACTCGTTTAATAAAACTTCAACTTTGTAAACATTGTTTTTATAATTTTTAAAATCATTTCAAAAGAAAAAAATATGTATATTTATATATTGGTGTTTAAAAAATTAAAAATAAATGAAATCATTTAATTTAAATAACTAACCTCAGAAGCATCATAAAATTACACACGAAATGCCTACTTAAGAATAACAATATTACTACATACACTTTTATACATAATTTTTAAAATAGATTATTTTCTTAACAAAGTGCCTATCAGTACTTTTTTCATCATTCGTATTCAGTAACGTCCGTGTAAAAATTTTTGTTTAAGCCGTAATTTTCGAGATAGTGTATTTATAAGGGGCAGCATTTTAAAATATCTTAACAAAGAAAAAAACAACTTTAACAGTACTGCGCTCGAACCATGCTCCATGTAATATTTTTTTGTTTTTTCTCCCTCCGATAATCTAAGAGTAATCATCAATCTAAACTTATTCTAAATGCACTAAATAGAATTTGTGGCTCGGAATATAATCGATAATGAAAAGTTTCTAGTGTAATTAGCAAAAGGTCTCTATTATGTGCTTATACGTGTATATATAGAACAATGGTATGAATTTCTTTTATAATTTAATTTTCAAAGGGTGTCAGATAAATATCTGGATAAACAGTCCAATATTGAATTTCTGGCTAATATTTTTAGCTTGTTTATAATTTGTTTTCTTCTAAAGCTACTTTATAAACCTAACAGAATTAGAGTTTTATAATATTCATATAGCTAATATTCTAACTACAGGGTTTTTTTTTATTACTGAATACATTAACTTGGAAGTAAACTCTCTTACAATTCTAGGTTTCAAATATGACTAGAAACTTCCCTATACAACTTTTTTTTATCCTCCACGATCATCTCATATCTATTTTTTGGCAAGATTTTATCCGATATAAATTTACGAAATATCTGACATTTTTATGTCGTATTTTCTTATTTTTTTCTTTAAGAAATACTAAGTTCTTTATCACATAATTATTTTTTTTTCTTTACTTCTCAACGCTATTTTTAAGCATGTCCGTAATACACTCACTCTGCTCTCTTATTTACAAAACAACATTTCGCATGACGATCATTTTATCTACGTTCACACATAAAATCACTAACGTGTGGTTGACTCTGCACACAAAAGACTTTTTTTTCTAAATCATGACAATGACAAATTCCTTTTTTTTTTGATATTTAAAATCATTCTTCGTTTTACGAATTTGAGAAGCCAATCATTCATTGTTGCTGATAAACCAACGAACTCCTTTTTCTTTTAAGAGTCTCACAAGTGTTTCACATTTTTTCCTTTCGTTTTGTTTTTCTTTTTATACTATTGACAATATAATTTATTTGCAAGTGCGGTGCACTAGGTGCACGGTAATAATTGATATTAAGTGTGCATCGAATCCATCGATTACAACAAAGGGTTAACAAAGCTATTAAAATCGCTGTGATATAATAATGGTAAGTTTTTGCAGAAATAACATATGTTCTATTCGATGCCTAGAGAAATCATTTGTCAATTCCACAATATTAGCTTTTAATAAAAAATGTTCCGTAATAACGGATGATGCGCATAGACTTTTTTAAGGCCGTTCTGGCTGCACTTTCAAAATAACATGCACTTCACTCTTGGTATGACTGTGACTAATTATGTCTAAAAAATATATCAACGATAAAAAAAATAATTATATATACCATAAAGTAATAAAGATGTATAACCAATAAAGGTGGTAAAAAGGACAAATTCGAATAAGTTTGTAAATTTAATTTTCTCATAATTAGAAACGTCTTAAAATCAAATTGAAGCGCTTTAAAACTTTATTATTAGTATACGTTTTTATAAAAATATCTTTGAAATTATAAAAGCAGAAATTTCAAGCATTGAACATTTTTTATTTTGATTGTATAGACAGAACAACCTTAAAATAAAATTGTAGGATACTTAAAAACTTATGAAAATTTTCATAATTATTGTGCTTAAAATAATTAAAAAATCTCACAATATGAATGAAATGACAGCCTATTATTTTGTTCTATTTTATAAATGCTGCATTTGAATAAAACAGATGCCTGTTTGTATAAATATTATCGGCCCAAAATATGAATTTTAATTTAATGGGAATGTCTAGAAAAATGCACTTAGATTCTTGAAAAAGAGAATATCATTGTAACTAAAATAAAAATAGGTGTTAAGAATTCAATAGTATACTTTTTCATCTAATTTAAATTTTTTTAATAGAGTCAATTTATAAAATGAGAAAAGAAAATAATTTAATACTTAGAGATAGAAATAAAAATAATTGTAAAGGATTTTAATGAAAAACCTGGTATGCACATTTTCTCATACTGTAAAAATTACGAATGTTTCAGGCCGATCATAACTATAGTTGAAGATTTTCTTTCGTTTTTGAAAAATAAAAGTAACACATGTTATAACAACACATGTTGATGTAACAGATATAAAAAAAATACAATTTTCTTTTACCAGAATGCTGGATGAATCTCTGGATTTTCTGCTATCCCTACATATTCATAGATAACATGGGATAGAATATATCATAAGATGGTAACATTTTCTTTTCTGACCTGTAGATATTATTCGTATCATATGTAAGCTTCTGTTTTTGGACTACCGAGAGCTTTTGCACTGCGAGAGCTCGTTATTTCGTTTGCACTGAGAAAGTCAAAGGACACGACTAGCGCTGTTCATTGCTGCTGACTCGCTAGCGACTCGCAGCCAAACAGAATGTACTCTTCCCGTGATAACCAGAAAGGATTTCCCTTCATGTACTCTGGTGGCGTTTTATCTAAAAATAAATGAATAAATATTTTATATGAGCTTCTTCTTTTGATAAACAGACTTTGATAACAGTACTAATATATAATTAGTCAAAAATAAAATTATTTGCACACATACCAGGATGTACAGCTAAAGGCACATAAGTAGATCCCATTGCTACATTCCAGCTGTGAGTGCCTGGACAACTCTTTACCTCCAAGATATGTGCATATTCTGGAAGAATTTTCTTCAAATCCTGTTTCAATCTTAATTCGAAGCCTGCCAAATCAGTATTACCACCTGTCAGTAGAATACGCGAAAGACAATCTTCCCTTATTTCTTCTCGCAATCCTTTTGATACTTGTTTCACTACTTCTGGCAAATCCATGCTTACATACATTAACTCTGGTGCAGTATATAATTCCGAACCCAGTGAAACTTTCTATAAATATAATATTATATTTTAATGAAAATTATCTAAAAAGTTGAACTCATACATAAAAATATATAAAAATTTTAAATTGAGCTTTAATTCTCTAAATAGATAAATTATATGTATTATGTTATGTATGTAAACTGTTCACTATGAACGTACCCAATCTTTCTTGCAGTTTACATAAGTATCAACTCTAATATCAATATCCACTTTTTCTGCTTTACTCTGCCCACCTTTATAAAGCCTATCTGATTTACTAGTAAACTCTTCTTTTCTTATATCAAGACTCAGTCTACACCGTTCTTTGACAGTTGGATAATCCAAATAAGAAATAGGAATCTCATGAAATTCTTTTGGCTGCCAATTCATGGCTTGTTTTAGGTAATAAGCTACATGCCAACCACCTACAGGTATTAATCTCCAACGATTAGGTACTACTCTTCCATCAAAAACAACGGCTACTGTTGTACTCAAAGCACCACTGTCAACTACGATGCAAGTTTCTACACCAAGCATAGCACATGCTGCCAATGGCTTTGGTACTAAACAAACTCTGTAATAAGCATAAATGGTTATTTAGTATTTTATCCCAAATAGATTTAAGTTTATTTTAAATGAATAGTTTTAAGACTTTTTTTTTACCTAGCTATTTTAACCTCTTGAAATAGATAATGCAAAAGTTGTTTTCTTAATGATGGATGAATGGCCAGTGGTTCACAAAACATAAGAACAGCATTTGGCCTTTTCAAAGTTTCCGTCAAACCCATCTGACGGAATAGATGATCGACAAAATCTTTCAAAACAGAGAAGGTTCCATCAACAAGTAATGCTTCAGCTGGATTAAACAAATCTATATTTGGTATTCCCAAAACTTGTTCAGTATCGGTGCAGTAACCATTGAGCAATTTTTGATACACAGGATTGCAGCGAGTGTAACAAGATGCATCATTAGGGTGTTGCTCCAATCTTCTTTTTTCCCTGTATAATTGAACTGAATTGCAGAAGACACAAAAAGGTCCACTGCGAGGTGGAACTTTGGTAGATTCTGGCTCTGAAAACTTCAACAATTTAACAAATGACTTCTTTGTTACAAATTTTCCTTCTGATTTCCTTCGGCTGCTACTACTAGGATTATTTTGTGGAGGAGGAGGCGCTTGGTCAACATGAGTCTCACTATTGTACTTCGGGAAGCCTAGCATGGAAAAGTGCCTTCTTAAGCCAAAATTTGGAGTGATGACCCATGTGTACTTGTTTCCTATTTCTATCACTACTTTAACATTGGAACCTTCGACACAGTTTCTCTGACAGGTATAACTACTGCAGTGGCAGCATTTTGGAAAAGAATTCTCGTTGCTCTCATTTAAAGTCAAAATCATGTGCAGTCGATAACACATGGCTTTGAAGCTGACGCTGAGCATTTGTAAACAGTTCATGTCAGGAAATTGGAATTGTACTGTAGATATAAGTTGCAACCACTTCATTTTCCTAAAACAAAAAGAAGTAACATTTGAAGTGATTGATTTGAACCTTATTAAAGACTGTAGATAAAATAATACATTCAATTAAATAATAAATTTACAGATTTTTTTATATAATTTTATTAATATACAAGAAATCCAACCTAAAAAGTTAGATATAAATATACTTTTAAGAAGAAATTATCACATTCTAATAAGTGAGCTACTTTATTATTAAAGTTTGCATACAAGAAAGTATTTAACTAATATAAGCTACTATTGAAAATTTTAGTAGTTTATAATATAAAGTTACTAACAACTAACATAAAAGGTTATTAACAAGCTGAACTTTTATAAATACTTTAATGTTTCATAAATTCTGAAGGATGAAATTTTAAAACTCTGCAAATAAATACAACATACAATAAATAGCAAAATCTAGGTTATAGAATTACATATGATTATAGCCCGAAGGTAGGGAGTTCTCCATACTATCCATAGATAGATGTATCATCATTGGCTATTAATGTTTTATAACTACTGATACTTATTACTCTTATAAATGTTAGATGATATAAATATGATATAGGTAATGTACTTATTCAATTTTTAAAACTACAACCAGAACACTTGCAAGAATTACATTACATTAAAAACGATCCCCTTAGATAAACTTTAATTTGCAAAAAAAATAGTTATCGATGAATCATGAAAGGCGTAGGAAAAATATTTCAAAGATCAATGCATAGGAACAGATAGGAAGTCCATGAAAAAGTCATGGTAAAGGAACATAATAGAATCAATACCTATAGAAAAGACGCAGTAGGCGTATATGTAAATTAAGTTTTTTAAAAATGTAACCTCAAAAAATTTACCATAAATAATCTGTGTCGAAGGTTTTGCGTAGGTACTTGCAGGTGCTCCCGAAAGCTATGATATCAGGTACGTCACACTCTAGCAGGATCTTGATCCAGATCTCTTCGGGGAAGACAGCGGGATCCATTATTCTTGATGTGACAGATCGTACGCGCCCAGGACGATAAAACTCTGGATTATAGAAAAAAATCGCACTACGAAAAATCAAATAATATCCAGCAGTCTATCCTCTACTGCCCGATATTCACCGACGACGTCTCCTCTTGACACTCCCCGAAATCCATGAATACACTAGTCAGGTTCAAGGTTACTACGTTAAAAAACGTTCGAACTGCGCATGTAACTTACCGTCCGTCGGTGCTACCGATCGATTTTTATCCAACTGCATTAAGATTTAGGTAATTATTTTTTCGCCAAAAATTGTTCGGTAAATATTTGAGCCAAGAAGAACATCTAGATACTTTTTCATCTGAATGCGAAAAGTATCTTATTGTAAAGTTATTAAACTTAGATACCCTTTCACTTTTACATTATTAATTAATATTCATGAAAAAACGTATATAATTTACTAGTACTTGTATATTTTTACTGAAAAACCTATTTCGTAAAACTTCCTTACTCGCTTCTTCAATATGCGTATTTGGCTTTTAGATAATTATCTTAATAAGACTAAAAGTAGATAAAAGATGTAGTCTTTAAAATTTATAAAAATATATACCTACATAAATCTTAATAATGTTTATCAGACATGTTATAAGTTTTTATTTTTTTATAACAATTCCATTATATTTAACCAGTATTGATTCAGTAAATGAATTATAAATTGTACCAGTCATTCAATGAGAACTTGGAAGTTAAGTTAGCTTGTAAACACAGTTAAGTGGGACAATAATGATGTAAACGTCATTTTCATGCTATTAGGCACGTCGATGGAAACTATATTTCAATATTTGTGTACTTACATGTCTACGCTATTATTAAGATGTAATCTATGAGTACACGATTTTTTTAAAAGTAGGTGTACAGACTATATGATTTTAATGATGATTCACTTTGTAATTTGTACTTAATACGGAAGTAGGCGCACTTTGTAATTTTAAACGATATTACTATAAAACAAAGAAAATCATTTGAACTTATTAAATATAAATTGATTTGATTGAAGACAAGAAAAAGTTTTCATTAATATAATGAAATTTTCGTATCAATAGATAAGATGTAAAAATGGGTTATTTCAAATAATGGCGCGTCTATTCTCGGGTTCATCACCTTATGGATGCCATCTTACAACTATTCGATAAAAACAACATATTATGTAAAAAATGTTGTTTATTGAATGGTAAAAAAATAACAATCACATTTGTTTCTTTCACGAGAGCGAACAATAATACTGAATCTTTAAAAGTAGACTTTAATATATATGTATAAATTTTATGATACACCTAGTAATGCTTTGATGTATGGATTGTTGTGAGATACCGTTTCTTTTTTCAAATTTTTAATCTTGTCCATTAATGCTTCCTCTGTTAAAGACTCACAGTCTAGCTCTTTACATTTAGTTATAAATTCATGAATCAACTTTTCGCCTTCCTATAATCAAATCATATTAAAATATTTAAATTTACTTCCTATTCCTAATGAATATTCAAATACTACATGCACTTAAACAAATTCTTTTCAAATATTTTTTTAAAACTTGAAAATAGTTAAACTTACATTAATGATTTCCTTTTTCTTTTCTGGATTATCAGACCCTTCAAAGACAAGTCCTTGTAAATCTTCTAATTCTGCTTGCTTCTGTTTGGCAAACTAATTATTTAAGATTGATTAGTAATTATTAAATACAAAATAAATTTCACAATTTATCTTATCAAAACTAGATTTTACCTCAATGACATTTTCCGGGAAGTTAGCCATTTTTGCAACATGAATTCCAAAACTTTGATCACATATGCCTGGTTTAACTTTGTATAGAAGAGTCAACTTATCACCGACAAGAGCCGTAACATGATAATTATTTGCTGTGGGAACATCTTCAGCGAGTCTCGTGATTTCGTGAAAATGTGTAGCAAATAAACAGTATGATTTTATTTCTTTTGCCAAGTGCCTGATGGATAATAGAATTAATTGAGTATTTTAATTGTTTTTGTCAAGCTTAAATATGTTTGAATTAAAATTCTTTTTTTGACTATCAATGGAAAAAAACTTACTCTGCAATGGCCCACGCTATTCCACAGCCATCATAGGTTGAGGTTCCTCTACCGAGTTCATCAATAATGACTAAAGAGTTAGCTGTAGCTGTCTACAAGGATAATAATTAAAATTTAAATAACATACACATTAACTATATGAAGAAAATACGATCTCTATGCTATGCTTGAAAAGGAATCATTATACATAACATGTTAAATATTAATTAACTTATTGGCCATAAAAAAGATTTCTAATTAAAATATACCCTTAAAATTGCTGAAGTTTCCACCATTTCTGCCATAAAAGTGGAAAGTCCCTTAATTTGCGAATCATCAGCACCTATTCTTGCAAGTATAGAGTCGAGTAACGATATTGTAGCTTTTTCGCATGGTACAAAACAACCGATATGTGCCATAAATGCTGTTACTCCAATTGATCTGATGTATGTACTTTTACCACCCATATTTGGCCCAGTCACGATATGAAATCGGCTTTCTACAATTTTAATTCGACATTACAAATGTTTATAATTCCATCTCATTTGTGAAGCATCTAAAATGCGTGTAAAAAGATCGGAACTACCTTTTGTGAAGTGTACATCGTTTGCAATATAATTGACACCATCTTGCATTTCCAAACACGGATGTCTAGCTTGTACAAGATGAAGTACTTGGGCTTCGCTAGGCAACATTTCTGGTCGAATATACGTTTCGTTAGCGCACGATGCTGCCAGTGCAAAAGAATTCAGCACATCGAGTTTTGCGATGATACCAGCGATGCTTTTTATCAGAGGAACATAGCCAGCTATAACGAATAAAAAAAATACTTTAATTATTTCGTTAACAATTGCATATTAAATATAAATAAATAAATAAATAAATAAATTTAAAAAAAAGCAACGATTTTCAGTATTTTCCACTTTTGGATATAGCACCATTATAAATGCTGGAATTCCGATTGTTAAAAAGTGCAATCGATACAGCTTATACATTCTTATAATCTTTGCAGGAATTCTAAGATTTTCTATTTGGCAATGTTTGAATAATAATTTCTCAATAACCTGCAGTGTCTATGATCTCATTGACGATACTTTTCTGCTGGGAGGTGTAGGAATTCATGGCGGTCAAATATTCCTCGTTCACGTCCTCCAATTTCTGGTTTCTAAATCGGATGCCACCTTTCACCGAATCCAGCACGGTGTAGCTCTTATTGTTTCTCAGATTGTTGTCCGCTTTCAAAGTGATACGATAGTGATAGCCGTATTGCGGATTTGTGTCCAATTTGATCGATTTGCCAGCATCCATTCCTAAATCATCGGCTGCCCTTTTCAGCAGCGTCTGCATCTTTGCTTCCTTCTGCTCCATGACGGCTTTTAATTCTGCCAAATTCATCATCACGGTTATTAAACAAATCATTCATCTTTTAGCCTGCAAATATATTCTAATAAAAAAAAAAAAAAGAAAAATACCTTTTAACTCGTCGTCGAATTCCGGTTTGACCAAAAACTCGCCTTTATTCGCCGCTTCCAAATCGATCGTCTGCTCAACCATCTGCTGGAATTTGTCCATTTCTTCCAAGGTTTCCTTCAACGGCTCGATAAACATAGCTTTCACAGCGGCCACATTCGACACTGTGTTCAATTTTTCCAGCATAGACGGCAAGTTCACCATACACTGATAAATCCTTAAAACAATCAATAAAACAATATGAGCACAATGCAAAGGGATAAAATTCTAATAAACCCGATATATATGTAGAATAGATAGATATATATATATATATATCTGATGAATACTTGTAGCACTCCTGAAGTCCGGCCTTCTTCTTGGCCAACTTCCTAGCGAGCTGCTGCAGATCGGGCACGCGTCTGAGATAGTCCTCGCTGAGGACGGACCTCAGATCGGAGTCGTCGAGGAAGGTGGCCACGACCTCGTGTCGTTCCCGGATCAGCGCGAGATCCCTCAGCGGCTGTCTGATCCACTGGGCGAGCAGTCTACGGCCTTGGGGCGTTTTGCACTTGTCGAGGAGGCCGAGGATGCTCGAGGAGGCGGCCGTTCCGCTCACCGCATCGGGCCGTGGCTCGACGTTCAGGGCCTTGATAGCCGCGGCGTCCAGGCGCAGGTAACGGCTGCGCTCGATCTCCTCGAGACCGAACTGGTTGGCGTTGCCGTCGTCCGACGTCAGCTGTACAAAATTTCACACGACTCTACCGTTAGCGACGTTTTTGCCCAAGGAGAACGGGCTGTACACTTACAAGTCCATGCACTCACGTTGAGATAATTGAGGAGGGCAGCGGTTGCCGACATGGCCAATTTCAAATTGGTCTGGGGCAGAGCCTGGGCGTTGCGCTGTTGGCCCTTGTCGAATCTCACCAGTAGATTCAGGTCCTGCATCAAGGAGTCCGTGCCGAATTCGGCCTTCTTTCTCGCCGTCACTAGAACGTTGTTACGCTCCATCAGCTGCGTCAATAAAAGTTTATTGAAGATTTGAGAAAAAAATGTACGACGTAAATGAATCGGTAAGTAGACACACCTGTTTGGCGTTCTGGAAATCTTGATTGCCATCGGCGCTTTGCAGGATGCACTCTTTCGGTCTTAGGGACACGACCACAGACTCGAGATCCGCGAAAGTCTCGTCGTCCTTGAATTCGGATACGGAGATCAACGATTTGACCGTGTCGATGCAGCTCACACCAACGATCTGCGGAACCGCGGTATAACTCGGTTAGCGTTCAAATTGAAGCTAATGCACAAGAATTATGTTACGATTAGGCAAGGGTGATGCCACAAGTGCACCAAGCCATTTGCAATATTTCTTTTACGTATTGTACATTTGAAATTTCGAACAATCGGATGCAAGTTGTAATACCGAATAGTACGTATTTATAACAAATGCAAATCTAATTCAATTACAAGCGCGCTCACTTTGTTGGTAGCCTCGGTGCCGAGTCTGACGGCGATAACTGCCGCCTCAACGGCGACGTCTGTGTTGCCGAATAGGAGATCCTCGAATTGGGCTAGATTACCCGGCGAGCCCTTGTACTCGATTATCCAGTCCTGATTCTTGGCCGAGCCTTGATTAACGTACACCTCGACCCGGTACTGCTTAACCAGCAGCAAGTCCCGCACGAAATTCTCAAAGTGGTTCTTGTTCAGTATCACACCCTCGATTTTACTGTGCTCTAAAAGACCATGGATAAAGACGACATTTCTAATTTAATCGAGTCTCTTTTATAATACATATCGTGGATATAAGTAATTTCGTTGTATAACATATATATGTATGGTATGTCCAAACCTGGGCCGATTTTCTTGCAAACCGAGGTAGTCTTGAAAATCTCCTGGGAAGCGAACAGAGCATCGCTGCCGTGCAATGTGTAATAGTCCGACCGGTTGAAGAACCTTATGGTGCTGTTTGGTTTCTGGAACATTGGATAAGTGCAGCGATAGACAACTTCAACGAAACAGGGAGTACACGTATATATGTATTATAATACAAAAACAATTTATATATCAGACGCGCGGATCGTTTGCATCGTTTATGATCTCGTTCGAACTCGTAAATATCTTGTAATCGTTATTATGCAAGATTTTATTACAATATACGGTATAGATTGTGCAGCGTTGGGCATAATTTGTACTGAAAATGAATTAATGTAATCGTCGATATTCTTATTTGTGGATTATTGATAATTTCGTTGGCCGAGACGAGGAGAGAAATGATAAATAGCCAAGTTTTATCTATCTATTGAAGAGTGCATCGATACGATTATGCGATTTGTAATTGATATATTTATTACACGCAAACCTCCAGTGCAACAAAGAAGCAGTCAGGCCGTATACTTTAGTGGGAAAATTTAAGAAATCTATTAATTTTCATCTTAATAAACGGAAATGTCAAAATAGTAAATATAGATGTTGCAATTGTGACCAATGCATGGGAAATAAAGAAATATAACACATCTTTACATATGATTAAAAACAAGTTAACTCCACATCTAAAGTACACCAGTTTTCATCTAAGTCGAACGTAGAAAGGTTCATTTCAAGAGTAGCATATAGTAATAATTTTATTTATCTATTACCGACACAACGCATGCAGCTTCATGGTCTTTGTACTTTTCGCTGTGATGTACATACATAGACTAGTCCCAAGTATTATTTTCTATAGTTATTTATTTGATATTTATTCATCTACTCCGCAGTAATTTAACGTTTCAACGTTGTTCTTATATACATATAAATACGAGAAACTAGAAGTGAAGATAAATTTGACTAATGACACGAGTTTTCGAACTACTACTCAAATAGATAATTCTGTACTTTATAAATGTCAATTGATATCAAGGACTTGCAAGTACAAGGTTTAATATCAAATTTCACGTTCGTTACGGCTACTTATACATATTTTACGCGATGCGTCTATTGCGTGACATGTAAGTAGAATCTCTCTACAATATAATAATTTTAATATAATAATTTTAAAAATAAGCTCCACAATTTGTAGAAAATAACCGTTTACATTTCATCATACCTTATTCTCCAGAATCGAGTATATAGTGCGAACATTCTTAAGCGTGTCTATGATATACTTATTATCAATGTATGATGCAACTTGTACCGCTCGGTATATCGCCACATTCTAGATTATAACTTACCTCCTTCCGGTATACACATTATACTAATCCAAGCCAATAAAAAAAAAAACTATCATCGCTTCCCTCGAATGTACCGCAATAGCTGACCAACAATAATTCCCAGGGAAGCTCGCGGAAATTCAAAGTATAAGCTCGATATAAAATATAATACACATTAGCACAAACAGCCCCGGGTAGAACGGGTCATGTGCCTATCGCGAGGTCAATACGTCAGCGGATCTGCGCGGCTCTCGCTCAATCTATACAAACGGGCATCGACGTCTCCGATGGTGTATGTCTTAGAAACGCGATATGGACTGTATATGCACGCGCAGTTGTAACGATTTTCCAAAACGACGTGCAAAAACAACGAGTCTTATTTGCGCTGGCTCAGAAGTGAAAATCCCTGGCGGTACGCGGCGCCGTGTTTTTTTTTATTGTATAAAAAGAATAGAGAGAAGGAGATAAGAGCGGCTGCTGTTTCGAGGAATGATCATTTCTCTCGCGCGCAATCTGTTGGAGAGAAGCGACTTAGGGCACGTATAGCCTTCGCGCTTACACATCTGCGGAGTAAACATTTTTAATTCGTGATTTACGCTAGAATTTTAGTTGATAGAAGATATTAATCACACGCTATGTTTCGATGAATTTCAAATATAGAAGAATATGTATATTTACAATTGGGAGGAAAAGAGGTTATACAGAGGGCGGGAATAATTGATGCTTCGTGCGTCGGAGGAATTTGTCCATTTACGAATAAGATAAGAGGCTGATGTTCTGGTAATCTGTGAGATGAATGATTTTTTCTTTTCATGGGGGAATATTGGGTTTTGCGAGCGTTTAGAGGTGGTTCGCTATATTTTACGCTATATGAGGAAGTCGATGATTTATGGGTCACTTTTGTAGCTTCATTATCTACAGGTCGATGTAAATCATACGGTGGCCCTGCTGTATAATCGCTTATAACTACTTTGTTTTCTTTCACGAAACTACGTTTGAATTTTTTTCTTATTATTATCCTTATATATATGGTTGAGTAAAACACGAATAATTTTTTTGAAAAATGCCAATGCCTTTTTCTTTCGAGTGACGTTAAAATATTTTTTCAATTAAATTGCAACACTGATTAATAATGATTAGACATCACTGCGATATTCGGCAATTGTTTCTACCCGACAATTTAACCACTTTATTTGAATATGTAAAAAATACCGCATGTAATGTAGGTAAAAAATGTGGTCAGTTCGTAGAAATTTAAAGAACTATAAAACATTCTTAATATATCGTTATTACACATATAGTGTGCGATAAGGACGGTATACATATTATATTTTATATATATAGGTACTGATGCGTAGATTATCAAGAATTTTAGTATTTTTTCAATTCGACTTGTTCGTGTTTTATCTGCATGTTTTACGTTGAATCGTGAATCGATAAAGATTCAGTGAATTTTGAAAAACTGAAAAGTTGGCAAAAGCTAGCCGCTTGGCTGATTAATTAATCATAAGTTTATTGATATTTTATAAGTTCGAGATTAACATTTAACGATATCTTTACATGCGGTACACATGACGATGTCTATTAAAATACGGTTCTGTTGATACCGCCATTTGGAAAAAATGGATACATATAGAGTTCCGTTAAATCCTAATTTCACGTAGTCATTGTACATTGGGAAAAGAGACGAGCTACACACGTTGTACACACGATCAAGACGCAACGGGTGCGAATAGAGAGCGAGAAAGAGAAAAAAGAAGTGTCGCAGCAATCTTTAATGTGCTTATCGCGTGAGGGTGTATTATAGAAAGCAAGCGAGGGAGAGAGAGAGAGAGAGACTGTGCGCTTGCGAAATGGGCACCGAGAAAGACGGAACGAGCGGGAAAACCGATCGTCTCTAATGGGATTTATTAGACGGGCTTTTATCTGGCTGTACACGTCGATCCTCCATTCTCTTATTTCTGATACTTTGCGATGATTTAGGGAAAAAATTGGCTTCTTCGCTTTGAGTTTGTCGATCATGATAAGGTGGCATCGATGACAATTTTAATGATGTAGATTCGATTTTTCGTGGGTGCAGCTTGGGTTATTTATTAATTTCGTTGATCGCTATCCATTGTATAGCGATGCATCTTATCAGGAATTGATAAGTACTCTTTGATTATAGTGGATCCGTCAATGCACCGAGCTTTAGTTGGAAAGCAGTTCATGTGCAGATATTTCTTAGTGCGTATTTTCGGAGAAAGCCAATTTTTTTTCTTCAATACTTTTAATGATTGCGTTAAGAAAACTAAAAGAGCATTAAATTGATTTCCTCGAAATAATGCATCGATTCGAAATTAGTAAAACCCTGAAAAAAGTTAAACAATGGTCCAGTAGGTTTTTAATATAGGTACTTAGTATAAAATAAAATTGCAACATTTAGATTTAGCAATCATAAAAATACCAATTCATTGACAATTGATTTTTTATGTCGTTCACTGTCCTAGATACTTACCAAAGTTTAAAATTAAAAACGCCCTTTAGTAAAACGAGCTCTCAATTTTATTTCTCAGCTATACCATTTAAAACAGTGTGATCGCCTTGAATCATAAGCCGCGAACTGTTATTGTTTTCAAATGATTTTAAAAAAGTATTGTGTAGTCGATGAAGAAACACGCTCAATTATTACTTTAAATACGTTCTATTCAAGTGTTGTCGATGTACACACAAAACAAATTATTTAAACGTCGTTTTTTAAAAGTAACACGTGTATCGAGCGAGCGAAGACGATTGAAAAAGTATTTTACAATCGCAAATTTTCAATATTTCCTGGTGGCACTTCAAAAGAGTGGCCAGAAAAATTTGTTTACTCGCTAAGCGACGAACGATTTATAATAAGGTCAAAAGTCGTATCCCTGAGAAAAGGTTTGCTCTATTAATGCCGAAAGTAGGGTATCGCAAGACGAGTCAAATGAGTTACGGCCGAGACAATTCTTTCAATGCACAATTTGAATGATTAATATTAATGTGCTTGCTTTACTTTTTCCTTTATAAGTAAAGCAGGTTATACAAAAAAAATATACATATTTCAATGTGTAAAAAATAATTCATTTCAATATCCACATGTTTTTTGGAGCTAACTTATATTTTCACAAAGTTAGTAGAAAATTGTAAGATCTACAAAAATTTTATTAAATTTTAATATTCTAAATATTATTTCATCTATGGAATACTCATCGTATCGTTAACACCTGAATCATTCGCTTCTATTGAAAAAAAAACAAAAAAAAAATTGGCATTTAAGAGTTTATGCACACATGAATATCTAATAAAACGGATGTGAATTTAATCAGTTTTTTATTGACAGATTCATATTATTGAGACTGTTTCCACGAAGAAGGGAAATAAGTCGTCATCATATATTTATAATGTAGATTAAATTTGAAACATTGTTTTAATTCAAAATAAAACTATGACACATCATGTTTTTTTTTCTTTTTACTAATAGTTTTGTTCTAATTTTTAGAACCTGTGATGACTTAACTATATCCACAGTAACCTTATACACTGAAATGATATGGTTATAAAGTATTTATAATGTATTCTATCATTTTTATACTTTAATTTTTTATATCTAAATTGAAAAAAATTATACAAACTTTCATTCTGCAAGATTATCAAAATTCTTACCTGAACCAATAATTGTTATCTCAAGGAGCTTTTACAGGATATAGAGAAAATATTCGTTAAAAATTTAGGAATTATTTTATCTTACGATTTTAAAAGTACACATTAATAGTTATTATCAATCGATTTGCATATGGCACACAGTTTTCATAAAGCTTAAAGCCTAAAATCTCCAATAACATAATCGGTACCACTTATATAAGAGATGACAATTATATTTTTTTACTTAGGAAAGTATCCACTCGGTGATTTCTTTATTATTTACAACATTACTTTAGACCTAAACTGAAAATTCACACCTGTTCCAGTTTCTGGATGGGAGTTTGCCACAACTTTAATAACGCACTTTTTATTTATAAATCAAACTTCTGTGAGATTACCGCATAATTCATAAGAACAATAATATCATAAAAAAATACTTCAACTTCGGATATATATTACAAACTGTGTATGAAACTTAAATTAATCCAATCCTACCGCGTTCATTCCTTCCTCTGTGCATCAAGCGCTCAACCACAATATCAGTGCCCTTTAAAAGAACTCTACAAAAGAAAAAGCTATAATCGAGTACCAGTGCGCGCAGCAGCATCCCTTAAAAGGAAGCGAATCTCGCGCTTTTCAGCGGCATCAGCGAGCAAATTCGCGTGGTCGAACCTCGGCCTCGCTGCTTTTCCAACGAAATGTGCTCCTTCTGTCTGCATACATATATATATAATAATGCGCTCACTGCGAGCACTCTAAGCGCAGATCTCTAAATCATTATGCAACGTTGCAGAAATCAGCTAATCCTTATTGAGATTCGAACGCGTGTGTCATCGGTTCGGCTGCCGTGTATGAGAATGTCTTATGCTTCTTCATATATCCTTATTGAACGATTTTTAGTCAGAGTTTACGCGGTAAAGCCTCAAGGCTGATGATCGACGTGCTTCGTGTGTTGTAGGGTCTATTCTGTATAAGATGCTTTATTATCGACTGACAAGTTACACGATGTTTTGTGTACATTGACAAAATGCTGTTTTTGCGACAATAACTCATGACTCTATTATTATTTTGCGAAAATTCATCATCTCAAATGGATGTATTGCGTTGTAAGAAATAGGAGAGTGTGGGGCGAATGAACAGGTAACGTGATATTTTTCACGTATAAAATAAGAGATATCTGATTTCCAATTTGATAGTTTCTAATTCATCTAACTGGAAAAATAGAATCAATGGTTTTATTTGTAACCAAACTGTCTATTTATTGGTATGTGGTCAATGACTATATAATTACTCGCGAGTCATCTATCTTCATTGGTACAATTAATACTGACCAAAAAAAAAAAAACAAGTCTGTCCTCCCAATTTTTATGAGAGAATATTATTAAACGAGTTCATACAATTATCTTAGTTTATTCGATGTTGATCAACATGAAATTTTTATTAGTGACGTGAAACAACATTTTGTTTTCGCGTGTTGTAGCTATTTAAATCTCGGTTCATCGCTAGCTTGAGATAAGTCATCGACTGTTTGATTCCATTGTCTACGGTACGGAGAGCAGTTGTAAATAGCAAAGTTTACTTGTAACTATCATAACGCATTGCGTTACATTTTATACAAATTATATTTTTTATTTAAAATAAAATGGAATGCATTAAATGATTAAGTTAATTGTATTCTCGGGCAATTCTTTGAATCATTAAATAAACCGAATCGTGTGTTGCAAGAGATGTGAATATAAAAAAATCAATTAGATAATTTGTCATGTAAGCATAGTGATGTTGTCATATATACCTATTATTCAATTCATATTCATTATATTTTAAATCAACCAACTTCGTATAACTTTTATCGTTGAAGTTTCAATCGATCAAATATCTTCAATCTCACGACAATGCATAACATTCAAGTTAATAATTACCAAGAAATCTCTCGGAATAAGTGTATTAGCATAAAAATACTACTGGCGTAGTACATATTAAAAATCTATTCGAAACCATTGGTCTTTACGCAAACAGGGTAAACAAAGATGTAGGCGGCGCTAGAATTATTTATATCAATGGCGACACGCTGACTAATCGTATTATTCGTAGAGCAATTGTTCGATCAGGCCAGTAAAGGTTTATGCGGGTACTTTTAAAGTAAAAACAAACGAGAGGCTTAATTGAACTTGTAAATTGAAATTTTGATTTGCACATTATACGTAAATTTATTTATTAAAACTAAAGAATAGCATAAAGTTTTTAAACGTGTACTTAGTAATAAAATAATATATGAATCTCATGTGAAAATAATTGTTTCTATGTTTTTAGAGCTTTCAGCTTTATTCGCCTCAGCAGTAAAATGGTTAATTTTAAAATGGATATAAATAAACTCCACTCAAGTGTTCCAAAAAAAAGCAGATTTCGACACTGTTGATTCTAGAGTTCAAATTATACGTGCTTAAACAAGAACTGCTAATCTTTTTATCATAAACATAGTTATAGACTTACGTATATATTTGTTTAAAAAATGTTTATTTTGGAAAGCCTATTATTCAGAATAAAGTTATTAAGTAAATTTTAGTTACATTGAAGTAGTTTAAGTAATAAAGATTGAAGCGAAAATTGTGTATTCTTTTAGAAATTATTAGAAAATATTAGGACAAAAATTTCAAATTCTAAGATACTATTTAAGAATAATGGTTACACCTTTCGTAAAATAATTAATCGGCTCCAGAATGCAAAGTTTACTTTATACATTACAAATTTTATAGCCAAGATGAATCGAAAATCCATACTTCACACGAGACTACAAATATCTTTTGTCCAAACTTACAGTAGTCGCGCGACATCTTTCACTCACTCCCAGTCCAAACAATCAATCGTACCATAAAACAAATTAACGATCGGTCAATTATAAGAAAATTTTTCCTTCCTTACGCTCTATTAAAAACAGCCTCGACTCCGCGGTGTTGTTCGCTCGCCAAGACAAATTTCCCCGGAAATATATACACGATATACGTACATATCCCCCTTTTTATAAAAGACACGCGGAGCGAGTCCAGAATCGGACTGGCGCCGATTACACATTATCCAGAGAGAGAGAGAGAGAGAACTGATGGCCCCGAGGCTCGTGCACGTTTCGTAGAATTCAGATTGATATAAAAGAAGAAGAGGAGAGCCACGCAAGAGCTGCGAGGCGCAAGAAAAGAAGAGTAGAGAGAGCACGCGCGTATGTGTGTCTGTGTGTGTTGGAAGCGCGGCGAATGTGCAGTTATCGGCAGGAGGGAAAACCTTCAATGTCAGGGCGCGGAACCTAGGAGGGGGTTGAGAGCATAAATGATCCGCTGCTGACCGCCTGACTTACATGTCTACGAGTCGTCTGAGTGAGATCAGTTCTTCCAGTGCTACCGCTGCCCGCTAACCGTTACTGCTACGCGCACTTTTCGCGCTCCGTTCCTTTCGATCGGTCTTGCACGAAGGTACTTTTAGACACTTATAGTTTTACATTTATTCTTTCTTTTTCTCCTTCAGTACTTTATTTTTAATCTTCTGTTATAATTATGTCGAGTTTGGTGTGTGAGAGAAAGAGAGAGAAGTGTTATGAATGTTTCGTTGTACATGCGAGTTAAATTAAGTTATAGAGATAATTAGAGTAAGGGTACAATGTTGGCAGACAAAGTGTGATTTTTGTAAATATTCGACATTCCGTATACGCCGACAACTTTTTGTGCACGATAAGAATAGAATTATTTTTAGAACATTTTTTCTTATTATTATTTTAAGTTTCATCCATTGTGAATTAGAGATAATTAAAAGCCGATACCAATCTATATATGCAATTTAAATCCATTGATTGTTGATGCGGTTACGTGGAAACATTTTACAATTTACTTTTCTCCAATAGTTTTGTTTGAAAATTCTAATCACAACTTTTTCGAATTAATCAGATATATTTTAGAGTTTATTTGTTTTTTATTTAATATTTGCTAGTTAAATCTACTGATTGATTAATAAAATAAGATATCTAGAACGATGAATTGCAAGTTTCAGTGCAATAAGTGAATTTAATTACGATTTATTACAGCATAATTAATCAAAGAAAATTTTATTTATTTTAACAATAAAAAAGTATATTTAATAAAATTTGCTTTAAATAAAATGTTAGGCAAAGCCCATTTAAAATAGTAAAACGATAATTTGGTTTGGTACGTTTTAAAATATAAGTATGACGATATAGTATTATATGCTTCGCGAGTGAATAAATAGGAAAGTGTTATGTATATAAATGTGATAAAGTTAAAATTAATCTGTAAGAACAAAAAAAAGATTAAGGCTCGATAAAATGAGGGTGGTTGCGAAAACTTTAGCTTACGAAATGTCTTATCAAATTAGTTCACGCGTGACAATATTTTACATCCATACCAAGTAATACTTCATAGAAGTAATATACTCTTTTGATAGTGTAAATGTTTGTTGTAATTTTAAATAGTGTTGAATTTTTTATATTACATTTCTAGAGATGACGAATCAATTTAAATCATTAAAATTTCTATTTGTACGAAACATAATTATGTAACATAATCTTCGTTTCTCCACACATATAATATAATCAGTGTGTGCTAAAGAAAGGTCAAAGATTATCTCATGTTAGTTCCGAGCATTTGTTGAAGAATGTAACATAACTGTTTTGACAAGCGCTATTGCACAGTTTCTATGTTTTGACATAATTTTTTATTCTTTTCATGATCAATTCAACACATATTGTCTACCAAAATAACAACTAAAAATATATTGACACCAGTGTCTTTTTTTCTTTGATTCCGCAGAGATCGAAAACCAGAGGCAGGGTAACAAGTGCGGCCCAAAAATGTTCAGCCTAATACTAGTAGGCGCGCTGATAGCGCAAACGGCCCATGGAGCACCTACGAACGACTGCGTTGACTTGTGCGACAACGTGAGTACCAACGGCTACGGGGGCGCCAAGAGTTCGTACAGCAGTTACTCCAAGTCCAGCTACAACCAACGCATCTCCGGTGGCGGTGGCCTGGGAAAGACCGGCAGCAGACTCGAGAACTTCGACGAGAACGTGGTCGGTGGCCTTGGGACAGCCGGTCTGGATCGTCCAGGTAATTGGCAGGACGAGAAGCACTACGTGACGGATGACGGTAAGGGTGAGATGAGTTATCGCGCCGGCCAGACCGTAACGAACAACGGTTACTCCAAGTTCGCTCAGCACAGCTATCGCTACGGCTCGCACGACTCGCACGCTCCACTCTCGAACTCCCAGGTCCTTAGCACCGCCGAATTCGATCGCGAGTTTCAGAGCATGCGCAATCGTATCAGCAGTTTCATGGGGAACTTCCATTTAGAGGCGGGATCACTCATGAGCGCTAATCGCCTTGAGGATTTCAAAAACAAGGCGTCCATCATCAGCAACCAGCTGACCAATGTCTGTAATCAGGTAGATGTAGGCAGCTCCATGTACCAGCAGATGCAGCAGATGCTGCAACAATTCAACCGCGACGTAGAGCAGAAGCAGCGCGAATTCGAGGCTATGGTCTTCCAAAGTTCCAGTGGCAGTCAATCGAGTACAACCCATGGATCACTGCAAAGCAGCTATCCCAGCAGACCTCAATACGCGCCTGTCCAGCAATATCCTACGAGGCCGTCGATCAGCCAGGATACCATAATCCGACAACGCGTCGAAGAGCAATTATCGAGTGTTCAGACTCTGATCAATACTTTCTACTCAACCTTCAACCGCGCCGACACAAACCTTCAATTCCAGCAAGACTTGAATGTTCAAGCCGATGCTATCAATCAAAAACTGATTGAACTGAACTTAGAGTCCGTACAAAGTGAATCTCAGCGCATGAGAATCGATCACTTGAAGAAGCAATTCGAGTCGTACATCACGCAAATTCGTACTCAAATTCAACAGATTGAGCAGAGAGCCAGAGAAGAAGAAGAGAGACGCAAAGAGAGAGAATTTCAACTGCAATTAGAAAAGCAGCGTCATGCTGAAAAACTACGACAATTGGAAGAAGAGGCCAGAATCTTAAGGCAAGAACAGGAGGCAGAGAGAATACGACAGCAGAAGCTAGAAGAGGAGAGACTGCGATTGAAAGTGGAAGAAGAGAGAATTCTGAGAGAACAGGAGGAAGAGAGAATACGTCTGCAGAAGTTAGACGAGGAGAGACGAGCAAGCCTGGAACAGGAGAGAATCCTGCGAGATCAGGAGGAACGCAATAGGTTAGTGGCTCAACAGCAATTACAGCACCAGATGTCGCAACAGCAATCGCAGCAGGTGCATCAGGTACACCAAAACTACGAACTACCGCAAGTGACAAGCACGGTTGAGGTGTCGGGAAGCTACCAACATAACATCAAAGGTTCTTACGGATCACAAGTACATGGGGCCACCACTGGTTCCAGTGGTTCCTACGTCCAAGGTAGCCAAAGTACACCTTATACTAGACCTCAAGTCATGCAACCCCACATAGACCTCACAGCTGCAGTGAGCCGTCTCCAGCAAGATCTGAACAGATTACAAAACGAAGTTAATAACTTCAACATGTTCTCGATGCGTCTTACCTCTGCGAACAGCGCGTCTCTGGTAACCGAAGCCGAGGCACAGGCTGAAATTTTACGCCAGAGAATCAGCAATTTGTGCGAGACGAGCGGCAAATACCATAATCAGAATATCTTGACTGGCGCTGAGGATCTGCGCCGTCGCTTCGAAGAACTCTTCAACGACTTCCAGAGACAAGCCGCCAACTTTTCCTCGCAGACTAGCTCCGGATCCAGCTCAGGATTCTCAGCGTCCGGTGGTTATTCCTCACAATCATCTTACGGTACAACAGGAAAACTTAGCCAGGTTCGTGCCCCAACCATCTCCAACGTGGAGTATCAGCACTCGAAATCTACTGAAGTCGAAGTCGGAAGAAGGCCAGCCCAAACTCAGCGCCTTTCATCTGGATCGAGCTATAGCGCTAATTCTGGTTATAGCTCGTCCAGCACCTATGGAAGCCATGGAGACAATCAGCAACAGGTTGAATGCGTAGAGAAGTACGCTGGTCAACCTTGCATTGAGCAACCTACAAGATACCGAAGGGACGTCGGAGGTAAATAGAGAAGAGAACACTGATGATGCGCTGTAATATTTCAATACGTTTCATCGCTGAAAGAGTTTCAGTCTCTGTGCTTCATGATATATTGGTTGAGCGACTAAATTATATTCACTCGTTAAAATCACTTATACTATATACTGACCTATCGTAAAGGAATTGTCTTCGCTGCACTACTTATGTTTATTCTCGTATTTGATCCTTTCATTGAGTATCTTGTATTGCAATTTTATTTTGAAAATAATCGTTCAAAGAATGTTAATTATTAAGATGGCAGGCAGGCTACTAATTCGTATACTTTAAATTTCATTGAATATATACAGGAGCTTGATTAGCTGAGATGAACAAAACTACATAAAAATAGATTTCATACCAACTAGTAATCTATTACGAAACTGTGCTCTTAAACATTTTTTCTAGTATAAATTGTTTAAGATAAAACTTGTTTGTAAGTTGTCTCAATTCGTATTTGATAAGCTAAATATGTAATATCCGAGCTCTAAGCCAAAGTATTCTTTCTTTCCCTATTCTGCACTTCGATTTATCATGTAGAATATGTCTTTTTTTTATAACCATGCCCTTCACCGCTTAGAAGACTAGCATTCTCATAAGACTACTGACTTATGCGTCCGTAAGAACTGATCTTTATATGTGTAAGCAATAATAATGAAACTTTACTATTACAGGTTCATTAATATTAATTATTATTCAACACTTTAGATGAATTCTTATTTGTAATTTTTTATGAAATATAAATAAAAACATGTTACATTACCATTTCATATGTCGCTTTCACTTATTCCTATATACCATTATTCCACAATTGCTTATCCCAAAACATTTCAGGTGGTGGCTTTGGGCTTATGGTGTAACATTCAAAAACATTATTTATTTATTTTTTATCAACAATCATATAAATGTTTAAAAAAAGTTGTACAATTCATGGGTTACTTTTAGTGGAAATCGCAATGTATCACCCATCACTGATCAAAGGCAAGTTTTTTTTATTATTTTTTAACATCGTATAAAGTGATACGTACTATAAAACAGTACTATTTACATTTATTTGGAATAAAAACCTTCGGTTCCGAAATCCAAATTTCTATAGTTGCAATAATAATATTGGTTAACTGAAAATGACTTCCCTTTTTAGTGTAAGTAATATTTGATAAACTTATCGTTGCTTTAAAATTTAACGATTGTCGTATCCTTATTATTTCACTAAATTTCGAAAGTAAATTAATCTTATTAATACAAATTTAACTGATCTCTTCTTTATATCATTTTACCTGTTATTTTTTGGCCGTTTTCTTTTAATATATGTATGGGAAAACATTTATAAGAAAATAACGAGAACTTACACTTTGCTATACTTTATTTATTTAATTATTCACTATTAATAAATAATATATCCTTTGCCATTTTATTTTACAAACAAAATATATGTTTCTTTTTTGTTTCAGGAGAGTATGAACCAATTTTCGATTCATACCCCGAAATTCCAGATGACGTTCAACGTTATAGAAATGTTTTCGATGACTTCCACACAAATGATGGATACAGAGAATATGGTCCATATGCACCAAAATTCGAAGATTATGATGGACAACAACACGTTCAGCCACACTTCGATTCTCGAGATTTCTCTCAATATTCTGGATCAGTTGAATTACCAAGGGAACATCAACCCATTCGAAACTATCAATTTACTCAACCGATTAGGCATCCTGCTCCACCACGCACTCACAATTCACAACAAGGTTTTCGAGCTGAAGATCTTACTCGGCAATCGGGCGAATACGATGATTACTACAGTCGCGCAAATTCCCATGATGGATATAATCATCGAGTGATTCCTGAAAATTCAAGGCCGAAACAAGACAGTGAGGATTTTACGCAGCAGCATACGAGTTTTGGACGGACTGAGGATCTAGAAACTCTTGAAAAACCCCGTAATCGAAATGTGGATATCACTCATCATGTACGTGATCCGATTCGACCGCCAACAAGAAACTTGGAAGTTACTCATAATACTGAAGAACAACGAAATAGGTTTAACCACCGTGTATCGCAACATGAATTGTTAGGTGTAAATGAAAACTCACAGCAAGTTCAACCGATAGAGTTTGGAGAGGAAAAATCTGAGGAAAGTACTGAAAAACCTCAACGGGTGCGTCCCATTACAATACCTGGAAAATTGGATCGATCCTCCGAAACTGAACAATTCACACTTGAAAAAAGTGGTTTCGATAATTATCCGGAATCCTCGGTAAGATCCCAATCAACAGAATATCCACATCACATTCCACCAGTTACTGCTTTCGAAAAAAATGAATCGGCTGAAGAATCTGATGATTTTACTCTTCAAAAAAGTGGTTTTGAGGATTATCCAGTCTCCAGTGTAACAGCTGCATTACAAAATCCACAACAAGTTCAACCAATTTCTACGTTTGAAAAACCAAGATCTGCTCCGAATTCTGATTCTTTAACTTTAAAAAACAGTGGTTTTAATGACTATCCGAAGAAAAACGAAAAACCGATATCGACGGAAAATCCACGTCGGGTTCAATCACTTGTCGAGTTTGACAAAACTGAAGATTCTCTTCAAAAAAATAATTTTAACGATTTTTCAGAGCACAATGAAAAATCTATAGTGACAGAAAATCTAGATCAGGTTCAATCTATAACAGGATTCGGAAAAATACAGTCTTCACAAGAGTCTGAATATACCCTAGAAAAAAGTGGTTTTAATGATAATACTAGTGAAAACAAAGGGCTTGATTCGAGTGAAAACCCACAGCGTGTGCGACCTTTAGTACCTGCAAGTTTAGAACTAAGCCAGCAGACTGAAGATCTTTCTCAACAACAAAGTAATTTTGAAAGCTCTTCAGCTCATAATGACAAATTGGATAAATCTGAATTATCCAATGATTATGAGTTGACTCAGCAGAATGCAGGACAAATAAATTTTGGTGCTCAAAGTCAAGTAGTAAGACAATTTTCAGCTCAAAAGCATCCAACAGGGCAATATATTGGAAATCTATCACAACAAAATCCACAGCCTTCCCAGAATATTCAAATAATAAATTCTAAGAATCACAATCAACAATTAGAAAATATCAATAGTCAAACTGAAAGGATACATACAACAGAATACCAAGGTCCAATCTCAACAGTGCGTCCGACTAATAAGCCTGCACCAAAGCCAGTTCCAAGATATACAAGACCATGGCAAGTCAGTCACATTCAAAATATACCAAAAAAGATAGAAAATGAGGAAAAGCTGACTGAGAATAAAAATGTGGACATTGATCAGTCTACTTCTTCACAGAGTTCTAACAATCAATTTGATTTTAACAAACACTCTGCATCTTTACGTGGAGATATACCAGGAGAGTCTGAACCCACAACTCCATCTATAATACCATCTACAATTATACCATTAGTAATAGATGAAAAATTAGAAAATGTTGATAATCAAAAATCATATAAAGATTATGATTTTGGTCAACAATATGAACAAGTTGATCTACATCAAAATAGTGAATCACCAGATTATCAAAAACCAAGAAATGAGTGGTCGCTTCATAATAAGGAACAAAGTCAAATCAATCATTCTGGTCAAACATACCACATTAATCAACAAAATATTCATGGTAATTATGAATATTCACAAGAATCAAATTATCACAGTCAACATACTAGCAGAACTCAATTAAATCATCAAATTCAAAATCCATCATATCAACAAAACAGTCATGTACAATTTAATCACCAAATAAATCCTACTGGATTTAATCAAGAAAAAGAATCTCTTAATCAATTTCATGAACTTGAACCAGATAATTTAGAGAAAGAATTACAACAGCAATCTAGTCATATAAAACCTAATCAATTTGAACAAACCAGTCAATATCAATTTAACAGACAAGAACACTTTAGTCAACAACATCAAGATCCTTTGTTTGATCAACAATCTAGTCGATTAATTTCCTCAACCCCAAGAAAAAATTTATTTACAGCTACAAACTAGTCAAAGATCAGGAGACAATTTTGCCGCTGAAGTAGTACCCCTAGATGAGACAAGACCAGTGAATGCATGGTCAGAAAGAGATATAAGTACTACACCCCCTACATTTTGGAAGAGAATAGGTCATAAGTTATCACATTCTTACGACACAGCCAAAGAGAAGGCAAAGACTATCTTTGGTTGAGATTAGATCACCCGGTACAAACATAACAAGAAATTATTCTTTGTTTGTAATCTATAGTAACTTGTTAGTTTGACTGTGTGACTTCATTAATTTCAACACATGTGTAATAAATCAATGATATTTGTATTTATCACAATTGTAATTATATGACAATCTAATTTAATATGAATTTTTTAGTTTAAGTATAAATTAAGTTAAATTAAATTTATGTACATGAGCTTTATAGACATTATTTCATGTAATATATATTTATATTCAAATTGTCAACAATTTAATTTACTACAGAAAATAAGAGAACAATGAAATGTATACAGAAAGTAAATTTTCATATATCATACCTCTGGTAAACTCTTAAAGAATCTTACAAAGCCTTGTTGAGCTGCAGGATCTGAAATATATATTTTTTTAAATTAAAAAGTGCATTACAACTTTGAATTAATGATTTTCAAAGGTTATGAAAATACCAACCCATGTCTAACTGCTTATTTGGTTGTACTGCAGCCATTTTCGGTTGAATAGAAATTAACTGTGATCTATTTGTGAAATAAAAACTCTTAATTTATAACAATTAATGTCTTTTGTATAAGTAGAATTCGAACTTTTAACAACAAAGAATCCTAAACGTGTTCCTTTTTCTCAGCTCCCTTGGCTCCCAATTTCCCGCGCGTGGAATACAGCGCAAATACGTATAGTACAGGTTAGGTTAGCTTACGATTGTAAACGAAAAAACCTAACCTAATACAAATATTGCACATGCGCAGAAGTACGTTTTTAGCATTCTCTTTCAGAGTTTTGCATGGGCAGCATGTGCATCTGTCCGATATATTTTCAAGAATTATCATAAAATGCTGTTACAAAGAAGTTAAATAACTACTTTTATTGATTGTGAATAAAATTAGCAAAAATGTCAAAAAATAAAAAGGCTAAAAGTGCGTTAAAATCAGTTCCAAAAGCAAAACATGAAAAGTTAAAAGGTGTAAATAAACATAAAAAGCAAAAAATTAAACAATCGAAAATGAAAAATATACAAAACATTAGAGATAGTGTCTTATCTAGATCTAAAAGTAAACAGAATATCAAAGACAACGTTATGTCTAAATCGAAAAATAAACATAAACAAACTATTAAAAATAGTAGTGTTCCCAGTACGAAGAAAAACACTACATTTAACAAATTAAATGTAAATAAATTGAACTCTATGCTTAATGCTAAAGAAAGCGAGACAAGTTTCAAAACTAAGAATAAAGTAAATTCACAACAGCAAATGAAAAAAAATACTGGATTTAATAAAAGATTAAATGTAAATAAATTGAACGCTATGCTGAATGCAAAAGAAAGTGAAGCAGATCCAAAAACTAAAAAAAAAATTGATACTAATCTTTCATTACGAGACAGGATGCTAGCACAACTGAAAGCTTCACGATTTAGATTTTTGAATGAACAAATGTACAATAGTGATAGTTCAGAAAGTAAAAAGTATTTCCAGGATGATCCTCATGCGTTTCATGCCTATCATGAAGGATATAAGCAGCAAGTGGAGAGGTGGCCAATGAACCCAGTGGATGTCATAATTGAATCTATTAAAAAGATGTAATTAATTTTTATTACTAGTATTTTATAAACTGTTCATAGTAAAATAAATGATAGATGTGCAAATTAATATTAATTTTTTTAGGCCAAAAGATCATGTTATAGCAGATTTTGGCTGCGGAGAAGCAAAACTTGCTGATTCTGTTTCTCAAACGGTTCATTCTTTTGATTTGGTAGCTGTAAACGACAAAGTAAAAGCTTGTGATATGGCTCATACTCCTCTTCTCACAGGACGAGTGAATGTTGTAGTATTTTGTCTCTCTCTTATGGGTTCAAATCTTAGAGATTATTTATTGGAAGCTAATAGAGTACTTGAGAAAAAGTAAGTTTAACGTTTAGTTATACAAAACTAATTTTAAGAAACTTATAAAAGATAAATATTTTATGTTTTTATTTTGATTACAGTGGTATGCTTAAAATAGCTGAGGTGGAAAGTAGATTTGATAAAATCGATGATTTTATTAAACTATTATCTCTTTATGGATTTGTTAATACATGGAAAGATCTATCTAATAATTTGTTTTACTTTATGGACTTTAAGAAAACTAAAGATGTTCTTAAAAAGGATGCAAACAAATTGCCTTTAGTGTCTTTAAAACCTTGTTTATATAAGAAAAGGTGAAATCTTTAACTTTTTATGTAAATTTTATATAAATTAAAATTGGTAATAAATTACACATTATAGAAATTTTAGTTTGACTTTATTATTATTAACAAAATACATAACATAACTTTTTTTAGAAATAATTAATCTTTGTATCATGTCAAGCAAATTTCAATCAATCTAGTCTATCGAAAGTTTGAAATTGCTGTATGATTGGTTTATGTATGTGCCAGCTTGAACGATACATAAATTTTTAATATGTATCGATCTGAAACGCACAAGTTTAAAGAAAAGATATATAAATAATCTTGATTTTATAATTAATAAAAATGTATTCTTTATTGCAATCTCCACTTATTCTAAAATATTAGAAAAATATGCACAATTGTAAATTAACACTTTCAGTGCGGTGCGATATATATATGGGTTGTAAAATTTGTCACTTCAATTGTCCATTTGAAACAAAAATGCTACCTAACAATTTTTGAAAGCGATTTTCTTGTTTTTTTACAACTTAAATAACATATTTCTGTCAAGAATAAAATTAGAATATTATTTTTTTTTTCAAAAAGAAATTGAAACAAAATGCTTACTCATTTTTAGCACTAAAAGTGTTGAACAAAATTAATTTCACTTATTATACCAATATAAATAAATCAGGACTTTGAAAGTCTAATATTTATACAACAAAAATAACACAACTGAATAATTTTATAACTAAATATATAAGTTTGATTGAAGTAGAATTGCATATTCATAATTTCATTAATATCACAGTTCACGGTTGTACAAGCGTTTTCTATAAAATTTAAAACTTGTTTAAATTTCTAATCCATCCAAAACTTCTTCTACCTCATCTCTCAGATTTTCTACTTTCTCCATTAATAGTAACTGAAAAAGATTGAATATATAAATAATTTTTATGTTCAATGTTCATAATTATACTTATATTTTTATATTAATTACATACTTTAGCAGCAGAAATAATTTGAGTAGCCACTCTCTGTGGTATATGTTCAATTTTTTCTAAAATTTCATTAGGTTTTGCTTTTGCAATAGACTGCAAGGTTTTGTATCCTGCTTTGTATAATTGTTTAGCTCGCCCCTTGAATATTCAAACCAATTAATTATTAAAATTAATAAATTAAAAAATTTTGAATTTAAAATTTTTGATCTAAATTTCTGACTACTCACTATTTTTACATAAGGTAATGCCATTAATGGTTCCAACTCAGAAGCACAGCAATATGTCAATTTTTGGCCAAAAGTGGTAAATAAAGCTTTAAAAGCCCAAAATTCATCTAATTCTTCACAAAATCGAACCACTGAAGAAGAAAACGATGAAGCAGAACTTAATAGATTTTGTATTGTACCACGATTTACTTGATATTTGTCAGCAACACTAAAGATCGATTGACGATTCCATAATTCATGTAACATTAATGTCATGTAAAATCTTTGTATTACTTTTATATCCACATACTAAAAAGAAAGTTAATGTTAATATATTTTTTTTCTAAAATAATAGTTGACTTAAAAATTTTATAAAAATCTGGTTCAAGTTATTTATAAATTTTTAAATAAAATATGAATCGTTTTTACTGTCTAATATTTTCAACGACTTTTACAAACATAAAAATATACCTTAGGAGTGATTCCAGCACGTAATTTGTCAACTACTGCTTCATTGATTCCCAGTAATCTTGCTACTTGCATTTGATGTGGAGTTAAAGACATTATCTGTAAATAAAATACTTTAATGTATTTTTCACACGCATTTTGTAAACAATTAAAAGTATCAATTGAACTTACAGCATCATAATAAACAACGCCAACAGGTTTTACTTGACTAGCAATATCATAAGGAGTTATCAGGTACAAGAGGTGAATATAATCTACTAGCACTAAACTTTTTTGGGCATTCTTTAAATCTTCATATAATGTATATGCAGAATGTAAATCAATTGATCCTGGTACAAAAATAATAGTTGATTTCTTATTATTCTTTTATCATTTGCTTCAATAATGTAATTTATTACCTTTCATTGCAGCTCGTCCAAGTGGACAGAGTTCTAACTCTGTAGTACTAACTAAATATATACATTTTTTTTTCTTCTCTACTTTCTTCTCTATTTTCGTCGACGATTCTGCATCACCATCGCCCTCCATCTGCGTTGGGAAAATTACAGTAGCATTGAGTTTTGAATAAGATTCAGTCGAATCTTTTTCTTTAACTCTCAGGATTCCACTTTTTAAAAGTGTGGCCAGTGCTTTATCAGTAATTTTCTTTATGTTAATATCAAGTCGATCTTCTTGCACTTTCAAGAGTGTCGTGGACAAAATCTTTTGTATGTCAGATCTAGTTGTGGCAATTGATAACAGGACTGAACTTATTATCAGATTATTTATACCACGGTCTGTTTCTGTATGAAGAGTACTTACAGAATCATCCATTTTTGAATTAAGGAGTTCACGAACCTGAATTATAAAAAAGATATATAAATTTATTTACGAGTAGTTGAAGTTGACTTCAAAAATTATTTATTTACCTTTACTGCATCAGCTTTGGTACAGATTAATATACTTTCCCCAATCTCTCCCATGCCAGTTCTACCAGCTCTTCCAATCATTTGTTTGTACCGACTCAAATTTAAGAACTGAGTACCAATGTATGGAGATCGCAAAATCACCTAAGTTATATATTAAATATATGTTTAATTATAGAAATATATATCACATTTTTTATGCAATAAAATTTTAAATAACTATCATAAATTACTTTGCTTTTTATCTCTTGTAGTAATTTCAATATAAGAATAAAAGACTTAAAATAAAGATTCTTACTCTTCTTGCTGGAAGATTAACTCCTGCAGCTAAAGTGGATGTACAACATATTACACATAGTGTACCAGCTTTAAAAGCTTCTTCAATTAATCTTCTTTCTTCAGCAATCAATCCAGAATGATGATAAGCTACACCGTATTTAATAGTTCTGTTTAAGGTTGAACAAATTCTACCACCTTCAGTTTCAAGAGCTTTGAGAAGGATAAGCTTTTCATCTTCTTTATGACTTTCCAATGATCTGAGTAATAAAAAGAAATCAAATAGCTACATTCATGTGCAAATAATACATATTTAAAACTTTATATATACATGTTTTCATAAATAATTAAAGAATTAACATACTTAAAAAGTACACGCGTTAATAAAAGAGCTACATTTTCACAGTTTTTTCTGCTTGAACAAAATATAAGACAAGAATCCTTTGGTACAACATCCATAACCAGGCCACCTAAAAAATCTGGATCTAGTTGCAGAGCCTTTTCAGAATACTGAAAGTATTATATTTATCTTAATATGCAAACGAAAACAATTGAATTAAATAGTAAAAATAAAAAAAGGACTAAAATATTTACTTGATAATTAATAATTTTCTTATCTGTGAACATTTCTTCTTCCTTATAGTCGATGAGCCAAATTTTATTTTCACATTTAATATATTCCTTAATATCAACAGGTCTAAAATTTTGTACAAATAGATCTGCATTCAAGAAAGTAGATATTTCCTTTAAATTACCTATTGTCGCACTCATTCCAACAATGTGAATACTTTCTATAACAGTGAAAATGTAACCATGTAGTGATTAAAAATATTCAAATATAATATAAAAGAAAAATATAGTTGTTTATTTAATGAATTAAATGTTTCATAGAATGTTTCATAGAAGTCAGTTTTGAACATTCCCAATTAGAATTTGTTTTTAAAATTAAAAATGTAAGTATAACATGAAAAAGAAAAATTAAATAAATTTATGATAAAATCCTGTAATATATTTGTGTTTTAATGTAACTAAAACATAATAATAATCATTATACTAAGTTTATAGATAATATTTCATATTATACTTACTTTCTGCATGCATTACTTTTGTTAGTAGACATTCCAAAGTAGCACCTCTGCCTCCATTTTCCCCTAATAGATGTAATTCATCAATGACAATAATTCCTATCTAGAGATATAATAAAGTCATTACTAATTGAACAATATACTCTAAAAAAATTGTTAAAAATAAGTTAGTACTTCATTAAGACGATTTAACTCAATGAGACAATTAATAACACTTTGTGCTTTTTCTATAGTGCAGATATAAATGCTATTTTTTTTTCGACGTTTTCTTGGTGGATACTGGCCTTTCTCAGCAGCATATTCTTCAATTAAAAAATTTAATTCTAAAGCAAAGGGTGTCATTGATTGTATCTGAAAGAAATATTAGTATGAATATTAATACAATTTAAAATGAATATTGCTAATTTTTCTATTACCTTTTCTTGAACTAGTGCAACAAAGGGAAGAACAAATATTGCATTTTTTTTATTACAAATAATTTCTCTGAGCATTAAAATTTCTGCTACCAAAGTTTTTCCTCCACTAGTTGGCAAGGCATATATAAGATTTTTCCTATCATGCACAGCTTTTGTATTAAGACACTCATCTTGCCAATCTACAAAGGATCAGTTTGTAAATTTAATATTTATTTAATTAAATATAATAAATAAATTTTGAATACTCACCATAAAATTTGTCTATACCCTTGTGCTTTTTTATAAGTTTCCTTACTTGATCAGGTAAGCCATAAAAGGAATTATTTTGTGGTGCAACGCAGGTCTTATGAGGGTCTACATTCCTTTTTTTTATTTGTATGTCATCAGCATGTATTGCACCAAGTCTTTTTTTAAGTAGATTTACAGAATTGTTTATTTCATCAGTAATACTTCTGTTATTTTTGTGAAATTCTATATTTTGTGAACTTATAGTTTCCCAATCTAAATCATCATAATCATTTAAATTATCTAAAACAAATCTAGATTTATTAAGATCTTGAAACTGTGCATCATGTGGACATATTTTTTCATCGTTATTCTCAATGTCTTCAGTTTTTGCACAAACTTGTGGTGCACTATGGATATCTAATTCTAGACTATTTAAAACAGTATCATCCATAGACAGTAAAGCTTCGATAGGATTTTTTTCGCATACCTCCGTGTTGTTTGAATTATGTCTTGATAATATAACTGATTCTGGAGTCAGGGGTAATTCAGATTTGCTCCAATTTAATTCCCAGGTAGAAAGCATGTCGTTATTGAACGTCGTCATTGTTTTTTATTGCCTGTTAATCTTGTTACACTTTTAAAATTTTATTTTAAGTATACTTTTTTGTCAAGAATTGATGGTTTTTCGATGTTTTTCTTGCGAATCTGTTCATGCCAGAACTTGTCCCGCGTCCAAGCCTGGCATCTTTGAACTCTGAGTTCGTTGTATATATACACTATTTGTATAGGTAAGGTTAGGTTGTTTTGAAATGACGTCATAGAAGAATATATACAAATATAATTCACAAGCAAATCTCGATAACTATTATATTATTTATATTATTCGCAATTCCAAACCCCGCAAGGTGGCACAGAAACACAGCTCAAACCTCAAAGTTATAAAGTTATAAAATTATATCTTTATATATTTCTTATATATCTATACGTAGGATATACATATATAGATATAAAGGTTGCATGTTTTGTAAGTTTTGTTATAACTTTGAGCGCTTGTAAAATTGACCACTGGGAGGCGACTGATTTGCTATGGAAGTTGGAAGTGCAGACTCGGGAGTCGGGAGTCGGGATTATGCCTATAGGGGGAAAACTGGTGGAGCATAATTATTGACAATGTCATATTCATACTTTTTCGAGTTCTCTGCAGTCCACAGAATTTGGCTCAATTTTTAGTGTTAAAATATTGAAAAATAAATGAAAAAAGTATAAAACGGTAAATGTCCCTGTTGCAAAAACTCATGTGAAAAGCACATGAGCATCATGTGAATTTCATGTGGGAATCATGTGAGAAAATTTGAGAATCATATGAGAATCACGTGAGATTTTGCCTTGGATTTTGCTCCAAGATCGCATTGCGGGTCATATAGGTTCAGCATAATAGTTTTTAATATTATTATCCCATTTATTGCTTCATTAGTTTTAATTTTTATTTAATTCCCAAATATCACCTTTTTTCTTGCGGTCACACTGGTGGTCTCCCTTGAATAATAGTATTATGCTTTTATAAATTATAGTATATTTAAAGTTTACTATTTGTCAAAAAATAAGGTTTTGGATTTAAAGTAGGGCAGTAGAGTTTGAATAGTTTGGTTAAAAAAAGGAAAAATAGTAGAACTATGTTTGAGTAAAATATTATATGTTTATATACATGTATTTATATAACTTTTTGCAATATTATTAATACAATTTTGAAAGCTTGTATGCTTATATATAACGATTGAAACAATTGGCTGCAAAATAATAGCAGTATTTGTATGTAAGTTTTTATACGTATAAATCTGTTTAATTACATATTTACACTATTTATGTACAATATTAAGTAGTAATACAATTGAAACATATACAATTTAGACTACTAAAACTAATATAAAAGTATACGAATAAAGCTTTACTATTTTTAAAATATAGTCATTCTATAGTTGTAAAGAATTGAATTTCAGTTTTTGTTATCACAAGAATTTTTTGTCTAAATTATTTATGGCAAAAGACCTATGGTTTGTAAACAAACTTGGGCAGCTTCAGCTTTGGCTAGTTTTTTATTTGGACTTGCCACAGCTGGTTTATATTCAATGCCATTTACTTTGACCTGTAAATAAAAATAAATGTTATAAATCAGTATTTTAATTTATAGTTATAGCATAAATAAGAAATATTTACTTTGAAAAGGAAATTCTTTTTATGATCTGGCCCACATTCAAAACATAATTCATACACTGGAGCACCATATTTGCGTTTCGAACAAAATTCTCCCAAAAGAGAAACTGGATGTTTACCTGAAATAAAAAACATTGATTTAGTCAAAAATATTGTAACGACTCTAATAAAATTCTATATCAGAAGATTATTCGTAAAAAATAAATAAAATAGAGCATTTAAATAAACCTACCCTCTAAAGTTTTCACTATAGGTACTGGAACCTTTGGTGCTTTTCCAAGTTTAGCTGCACCGATGTCTTGATCAGACACCAAACCCCTCTTGTCAAGTTTTACCTCCAATTGCAAGGGTTCCAGAGTGCCTTCCTTATTTTTTCCTAAACCCTCCCCTGGCTTCCACCCCATTTTTTGTAGTAGTGCCATTCCCATACCCCCTGAGACTGGCTGTGCCGTCAACAGCTGATCCTACGTAGTTTAATTAAATTAAAACAAAAGAAAATGAAAATTATTTATTGTTTATTTTTTTAACTTAGATGTTCTGGTTGAATGAAGGAAATAGTTTTGAAAATTATTGTTATAATTTGAATATAATTTGATTAAATTAAAGCTCAAAATGAAAATATTTTAATGTAGTATCTCTTTAGTAAAGAAAAACAGTTAATAATCTTATTTGTATTAATTAATACCCAATTATATATTTCTTTTAGTTGCAATAAAATTTCTTACTTTAAATTTAAAGAATGCATTTAAAAAAATTTACTCTTTCATGCTATGATCTATACCATTAATGAAATTGTGGATTGAATTATATTTTATACACAGATATATTATAATATAAATATATATTTAAAAATCAAGTCAGTATGCATGTGAGAAGTTGAAACTGATATATTTATGCTGTTATTGCTATTTTATCATTCGAAATACTTACCAAATAAGAGATAAAATCAGAAATGATCTTCAGGCTGCTACTGATGCTCCTTTTCCAATATAGATACGTGCCTGTAACAAACCCTCAGGTGGATGCAGATTGCTACTAAATTTCTATACCAGCCCAAATATTAATAAATTACTTTAGAAAAGAAACTATATCACAATTCATAATTAATTTTTTTTTATAAAACAACTAATACATTCTTTAAAAAAAATGTATGTGTATCATTATTGTAGAATTTATTGATATACTGTTGTTTGTATTTGTGTGTTTTTTACATCGGTTTATATAAAATCAATTTTTATTTGATATTTATACAAGCATTCATTTCTTTTCTTTTTTAAAAACAAAGATAAGATTTTTGTAACAATATGCTGGTACTAAATTTAGTATCAACCTCACAAAAAAAAAACCATTGCACAATTGATTTTGTTTATTAGCAATGATTCTTCCGTGCCCGTGCAGGCACAGAATCCACCTCTTTTTAAGAAGTGGTCTGTGCCTGCAACACAGTCTTTGTAATACCAAAACCACCATTTGGCTATGTTTTGATATTCAACAAGACTGTACCTGAAAACTTGTTACAGACAAAGTGATTTTTAAAATCACTGTGTGAAACGCGATTTTTTTTAAAGATTTTAGATAGTTCAATCGGAAGTCAAGTTTATAAATTCTTAACAATAGGTTAAAAATCTACAAACTTTTGTATAGGGATAGATCAGTGTTTATAAAGAAATAGATATTATTTTAAATTCTGTTACCTTTCGAGCCCAAGCTTGATGCCCTGAATTTAATTCAGCTGGTGAAAGCACCTTCGCTCCAGTGCTACCAGTAAACTGACCTGGTATTTGCTTACTTTCAATCCATGATTTCATCTGTAAACCAGTTTTTTATTTTTAATAAAATAAAAGTCAAATAGACATTTTTTAATTTGATGCAAAGTTAATTATTTTAAGCATTAAAGTTAAAGAGTGATTTAGTAATACTTACACCTGTTTGTGCTTTATACATTTCATTGAGTGCTTGAACATCGTTAGGATTCTCTGACAATTTTCGCATAGCAGCTAACCTTTGTGAAACTATTGTACTAATATCAACTGACTGAAATATCATAATAGCATTAAATCAGTATTAAATAATAAATAAAAAAAAAAAAAATAATATTGTTTACTAACCTCAGTAGGAGGTGGAGGAAACACAGACTGTTGTTTTACTGATTCTGGTGCAAGTACAGGTTGAGTAATTACTGGAACTTCAGCTTGAACAAGTGGTAGAACAGGTTGTACTGGAGTTTGCATAGACTGAATGGGTGGAATGACAAGAGGTAGCGGTGTACTGTGAAAAACTTCTTTGGCAGGAATAAATAATTTTTTTGGCTCAGGTTTTGGAGTCCGTGTAGGTTTTGGTGTAACTGGAACCCACTCACTTTCTAAAATAAAAAAAGTATATATTTAAAATTATTTTTTCTAATTAAAGATTAATTAATATTTAAAATTATCTAGAAATTTTTAGAAAACTTGTAGCTGATTAAGAAATTATTATTATTTACCAGTTTTTCTGTGATGCTGTCCACTAGAAACAGGAAATTGTAAACGCAATTGATTTGTAGCCTCTGTAGTCTTTTCTAAAAATGTTTTAGTTGGCAATTGTTTGGCATCCTGAAATAAAATTATATTTAAATTATAAAATAAATTTAATATTGTTTTTATACATTTATTATTACAAATACTAACCCGAATGTTCAGAATAATTGAACTTGGACGTTCTTTAATGAGGAATGGATGATGAAAGCCTTTTTCAGAACCACTGTCATCATCAGATGATATACTTGACACTTCTCCCATAGCTTCTGATTTTGACAAAGACTTACAAAAGTCTGTAATAAAGCATTATTTTGTAAATATTATCAAACTATCAGCTATGGTACTATCATTCAATTATTGATATAAATATTATCTACCTGTTAATTCATCAATGGTCTTCCCTCCTGCTTGAATTGCAGCAATAGCTTTATCTTGTTGAGCTAGTGGCAGTTTACCTTTCATAATCATATTAATTGCATTACGTCTTGCAATTTCTAAAAGTTTCTTTTTATCTATTTCTATACGTTCCCTAAAAAATAAATACAGAGTATTTCTTTTATTAATTATATTATTGGTTCATATTATAATCTTTCTAAAATTTATATATTTAAATAAAATAAATATGCCAATAATCAAATTACTTACTTTCTTTCTTTACTTCTGCTTCGCCCCCGCCATTTATTTCTATTCCTGTCTTCACTTCGACTTTTATATTTATCATCATCATCTCTGGAGTATCTGTCCCTGTCACCTCTTCTGCTATTTTGTCGTTCTCTACTTCTACCTCGTCCTCGCTTGTTTCTGTCACCTAAATTTAATTTAAGATATTAGGGATACTATTTATTTATAAATGAGCTCTATTCATCACTTATAGATATTTGCAAAAGAATTTATAGATTTTATATTAATTTTGCTTCATCATATTTAAAAAAAATTAAAAACATATTATTTTAAAATATAATCAATTTCACAAACATTTCTTTTTCAGAATCATGGTAATTCAATATAAGCAGTAATAGAATTATTATTTACCACTACGACTTCGTGTCTTTCTATCCCTGGTGTGACTATGGCTTCTATCATTGTCTCTGTCCTTGCTTTTATGGCTTCCTTTATTATCTTTGCGATCACCTTTAGATCGAGATCTATTTCTTTCCATTTGCTTCTTTTTCTCTTTTTCTTTAAGCACAAGCCTTAGATCATTCTTTTTAGTAATATGTCCAGAAGAGGGACTTCTTGAATATCTTTTCCTATCTGAGCGTAATCCACTTGTTTCCAGTGGTGGAGATGGACTAAGGGTTGGGGTTCGGTTGTTGTCCTCCTCATCACTGTCTGATATTTCGCCATCTTCCATGCGCTCAGCCTTCTCCTTCTTTTTGTTTTCAACTTCTTTCACAGCATTATTATAAACCTCACTGTTTTTTAGGTCTTTGATTAAGATCTTACATGTTACAGAATTTTTAGACTTTTCTGTAAATGAGAAAAGAACACAATTATTCTGATTGAATAAATTTTAATTAAAAAACCTTTGGAATAAGCAGTTAATTAAAAAATAAATTAAATTTCACTGTAACATAATGCTCAGACATTATACAATTTACAAATTATTTTTTATAAGACTATAAACAAAATCATATACAATACATTACTAACCAAGTAATTTTGGTACTTCCAGTGCTTCAGCATCATCATCCAGTCTTTTAGAAACAGAAGGAAGAATGGGACTATCTTCTGTTTTCTTAGGAACTTCCGATTCTTTTGAATCTTTTTCTACTTTAATCTTTATTGCTTCTGGAGTTTTTTCTGATTTGGATTTGCCTATAAAAATTGAAAATACTTATTTATTTTCCGATTTTTTTTTAATGTTTTTTATTTACATACCATTTTTATTAGCATCTTCTTTTGACTTATCTTTATTGGTTTTGGACAATTTTCTAATTTTTGAACTTGGTTCCTCAGAGTCGGAAGTTTTACTTGGATCTGATTCATGTTTACGTTTTGATTTCTTTTTCTTTTTTTTCTTTTTCATACCTAAAATGAAAATGTGTTAATAAATCTATAAAGTAATTAATTAAGTATTCTCTCTATTTATTTATTTTCATATGCATATTATTTTTAATATTAGTAACGGATCATTCTTATTTCAAAATTATATGTATCACATTACCCGTAGATCAACTAACCTGCATTTTCTGCATCACTGGCACTTTCTGAAGAATTATGCTTAGACTTCTTTTTATGTTTGTGTTTTTTCTCTTTGTCCTTACTCTCATTTTTGTGTTTATGCTTTTTCTTTACTTTCTTCTTTTTACTAACTGTAGCATCTTCCGTTTTATCCCCATCCTCTTTCTCAACTTTTATGTTTACATTGTTTAGTGTATTCTCTGTCGCGACCGGTGATTTCTTCTTCTCATCATTCTTCGTTTCTTCGTCTTTGGCATTGCTGCTTTCTGAGTCTTCCTCATCGTCATCGTCACCGTCCGGTACATCAAAGGTGCTAAAGAGCTCGGTGAGGATTTCATTCGAAGATTTCTCTGGGAGTCCGGGCTCCGATTTTATCTTCACCGCATCCACCCCTACTGTTGTTATTAGATTCGCAATATCAAACAACTCAGCCATGGTTTCTGTATTGTGTTGTCAATCGAAATCGGTAAATACTGCGAATTTTTAACTTATTGTTGTAGATATAAACAATAACTAAGTACCTAAATGAAATGAGAGGAAGGCGGTCGTAAACGCGCCAAACAACTAATCTACATCCACTGCACATGAACATGAAGCCATATTTCGGCATGAACTATGATGGCGTATCGTTCGGCATGATTCGGAAAATATTCGGTTGTTTTCGGATTCTTATTTGAGGTTATGTGAATGTTACTACACCAGGTACCTGGTACACCTTAACAGCTTAATACCTACGGCTATCATATATAGGTATATGTACACATACACCCACCTATCATATAATATAATGAATTTACTTTATGGATTTTTTTACTTACTAGAATTTGAACAGCGCGCGTTGCGCGCCCTAACCTAGAAGACGTTTAGACTGCCTGACTTAGACACATGCGCACTACATGAGCCAATCACATAACGTTTATCTTGGCTTCACAACATCCGGTCATCACTTTTTTATATAGGGACCCACGCGGCAATTATAAATTATAATAAAGCTGAATATATACTTAAAATAAGTAAGTTATATAGCAGAAAATGGCACAGTCAACCATAAAAAAGCTATTACTTAATACAAAAGCTTAATAATTTTTCATTAAAAATGAAATTACAAATAATTATATAATTTTAACATAACTATCCGATTTTTAATAATAACAAAGAAATATTTACTCCTAAAAATTAATAGTCAATAAAAATACTAAAAAAATCAGTTATACTGATCAGGATCTGATCACCGCATTCGCGTGTAATCATTATTTTAATTCTATAGCATTGGCCACCCTATGAACTCGCGAATTTGTCGTTCAGCGTGTTGAACATAGTGGACTGTGGAGTCAGGACTCAGTAGTAGTGGAAACTTGACTAGAACTTGAGTCTTGAGACTTGAGACTTTGAGAGTTCAGTTCAGACTTTTAGAGTCCAAATTGCAACGGTGCTGCTCAGATTTCAGTGCACTCAGTGTTTGGTCTGGTTTGGTTTTCGATCTATTGCAGCTATTGCTATCGTTTTTCCTGTCGATGCTCCAACTAGTCCAACATCTCTTTGTAGACACTGTTGAAATTAGGAAAATCTCCAGGTTGCGCTGTCACTAGCAGAGAATAGCAGTAAATAATTTTTTATCAATTTTAATAGAGTTTAATGAATTTCAATTATGATTTTCAATTTTATAATATATATAATTTTATATAATAGAGTTGCTTTTATATTAATGTTCGCAAGCTTCACAATTTTTCATAATTATATTAAACACTTACAAAAAGCCTTTTTTTACACTGGCATTCGAACCGGCGATCTTTGGCATACGGGGCATAAACCTTATAACCATGTATTAAATAAATTTGTTACTTATATGAAACGTATTGAGGTCTGATACTTGCTTATAATTAATTGATTAAGATTTATCTAAAAATTCTGCACCTCAAAAATAAATTTTGTCTCCTGAATAAACGATTTAACGAGTTTATTGTAATGTTTCTGTATTCCGTAAATGTGTTAGGGGGGTATTGCATTTTGAATTCCTCTTACTACGGCCGCTGGCATATACATATAGTTTCGCATATCCCCACTTTGCATATGCACCCAGCCTATACCTGTAGTTGGGGTCTTTTGGACCTTCAACTGTCACTTCAGGTAGTTCAGAGCATAAAAGTTGGCCGGGCCAACTTAGCCCGTTAGTTCTCGTCTGGCAGTCATGTGAATTGGAGTTATCGAAATCTTGTGGAGTGTGGAGTGTATTCTACCCAGAGTGACTTATTGAGAAAATTTTCACATTTTGGAGTAATTTATTTTTCACCTTTTTAAAGTTTTACGTAAAGCATGTTCATTTGTATATCTATATATATATGAGAACGCGAGCGCGCTGCCACCTACCTTGTGGGGGATCAACTAGTGCTAGGGGATCCGAAAGTGGCTTCACGAAATCAGCCGCTCAGCACTGGCGTCACTGGCGTCAGCGCTCTCAGCTCTGGCCTTCTATCATTCTATGCGTATATAAGAGTATTTCTATATTCTCTGGACACTAGTGGCATAAGGCATTTTATGCGTGCATGTAAACATATTAGAATATCAAAATCTGAGAACGATGTCGGAGACAAAATCAAGACGTGGCTGGGACGATCGTCGTGGTTCTGATCAGTACGAGCGCAAACGTAAGCTAGAGGACAATTATCACGGCCAGAACAGGTCAAGAGATGAAGGACGCTCACGACAGTATCGAAGTAACCATCGCGAATTCGATGATGAGGATAGGCACCGAGACCACGAAGAAAATAGACATCGTGAGGGCGAGGAAAGACAACACAGAGGTAACGACGATCGCCAGCAGTACAACAGGAGTCGCGAGTATGAAGACAAGCCCAGGAGAAACAATAGGGAGAAAAAATCTCGCTTTGAGCAGGTATTTAAAAGAAATGGCATCATAATGGCAAGTTTTAGTTTAAATAAGTAAATAAATAGAACAAACTTTTGACTAAACTGTATCGTTTTTGTAGCCACAAAAGCAATTATAGTTTTCTCTTTTAACCGATATTATTTCAAGATATCATTTATTGATTTAAATTTATGAGATTTTTATAAGTTTGTTATGTTCAATTACTAACTTCAAACATTTATGAAAGTACGATTTTTATTTTTAGGAGTTTGTAAAAAAGGAGCCATCGCCAGAATGGGGAAGAGCAGCGGTGAAAGATGAAGCCAAGGTCAAAATAGAAAAAGAAAAGCCAAATTTTCAAACTTCAGGAAAATTGACTGAAGACACAAACACAGTGAATGGAGTTGTAATAAAATATTCCGAACCAACAGATGCTCGAAAACCTAAACGACGATGGCGTTTATATCCATTTAAAGGAGAAAAAGCCTTGCCAGTACTATATATTCATAGGCAATCTGCCTACCTATTGGGCAGAGATAGAAAAGTTGCGGATCTCCCCTTGGACCATCCATCCTGCTCAAAGCAGCATGCTGCATTGCAGTATCGTTTATCTTCTTATAAAAAAGAAAATGGAGCAGAGGCAAAGCATATTCGGCCATATTTGATAGACTTAGAGTCCGCTAATGGAACTTTTGTTAATGATGTTAAGTTAGAACCAAGAAGATACCATGAACTATTAGAACGAGATGTAATAAAATTTGGATTTAGTTCAAGAGAATATGTTGTTTTACACGAGCAGAGTAAAGATGAAGCCCAAGATGACGATGTTAATGATCCTTAAGTCAGAATTTTCCATAATTCATTATGAAATGTTGATAAAATCAATTCTTATTTCATGCGATGCATACTAAATTTAGTATAAAAAGTTACAAAAAAAATTTAAATAATTAATATCGATAATTCCATTAATATAAAATTCTAATGTTTTGCTTTCATCAATTTCTTTGTCTGAATTTTACCTAAACAAAGGACCAATTATCGATGCTAATCTTTTTTTTGTATACACTTTTTTATAAACATCTATTTATCAAAAGAGGTAAAATATATCTAGATCAATTTATGTTTTTAAGCTTATACTCCAATTGATGAAAGAAATTTTTTTTAAGTATTTATGATCATGAAATTTTGCTATATGCTAAAATAATAGCATCAACCGTTTTGAAACTTTAGAATTATCCGTGATTATATCATTATTATAATATCATAGTAACAGCATATTTTAGAAAACATTTCCAATACAAACTTTTTATATTCATTGAAATTGAAATTGGAAAGTCTCATTAAATAAGTTCTTGTATATAAAAAAAATAAAAATATGTAATGAACGTTAACGTTGACGCTTTATGCGCGGAATGTGCTAAATAATTCTAAGATATGGCGAATTTAGATATTATTTAACTTTTACTACTGTGTTATAGCCTTTAAGCTCCGAACGTAGAATAATATAGAAATAATACAATATTATGTATTTAAACTTTTGTGTCGAATCATATTTTTATATAATTCTAATTAATCTAATTAGATGTCATGTTTACTCAATTTTAGAGTGTTTATGACGTCATGACAGAAGTGACGAACCTAATGACCATTTTAAATTTTTGGGTAAAGTTTATCACAAAATATTTTTATCAATACTAGTATTGATAATGTACCTATGTATTTAAATACATCAAAATATAGAAGTCTAGTTTATATACATATATCAACTAGGCACAATAAATTATAATTGAGGAAATAAAAGTTATCATCTTATATTTAATGCATTGTTTTTTTTATAAAAAATGTATTTCAATATTTTACAAAATTTATTTTTCTTAGGCTAAAAAAATACTTTGGTATACACATGTGTATGTATGACACAAGCTTTAAAACATTATACTTAAGAGCAAAAAATTAAATAATCTGTTTACAAATTTATTTCGCTTAATATACATTAACGCTTGAAAACAAAACCGCCTTTTATACCATTTTTTACTTAGACAGCTTTTTGAATTTTCAAAATAACTTCAAATTGAGAGACTATGTATGCTCTAAGATTTTCACGACGCCAGAATAATTAGCAGTATTTTTGAAAGTTTTATTACAATGGCATTTCCAGGATCTACGCATAATCCTTTATATACAAATTATAAACTTTTCTACCGATACAAATCATTTATAGATCATTTTATATTTTTCTATACCTATTCCGAACATAGAATTTCAATGCAATTATTTTAAGACACAATAATACCTGATTTTTTAATTGGCCTTTATTTAATTAAGACAAATCGTACTGCTTATAACAATGACTTGCATTAATATTGAAATTTACATTTGTCTAATGGAATCTATATGAAATATAGTCTTTCAAATCAGATTAAAATTGATGTTCCAATAGAATATTCTTAACATACTTTAAATAACTAAAGTAAAAGCAAGTGTATCTTTTTCCTTATTAAGAAATAAAAGCACTAATTCACAGATCGGTCACGTTCACAGTGTCTGAATCAATATTAGCATAAGTCACACTGTCACTCTCATCCTCGATTTCTGGCGCTTGCCTCAGCATATTGAGAAGTGCACTGTTAATCACTAATGGAATGTTGGCCTTGCTGTTCTGCAAGTTAGACTTTGTTCTCTGTAATTTCGGCAGGACTGTTTTGGCGGTTTCGTTGTTGTCCGTGGTAGGGTATCTCTGTTGTGTGCTCGTCGATTTTGGGAAAGCTACTAACGAGTAAGAAATCGAAGGCGAGGCACCGAACGAGCTATTATTGCTTTTGGTTTCCTCGGAATTGTTTCTCTCCGTGTTCAGTCTTTCTCTTTCGTCATTGGCAATCTTCTTGACTCTTCTCCAGTCGCTCAAGGAAGTCACGGACTCACCGTTACCTACTAATCTAGCATAAGATCCGGCCTGTTTCATGCCTTCGGCGGACTTGAATTTCTCCCCTAAACTGGCAGTTGACGATCTCTTGTCCAACAGATTCGTTCTGTCGAACTTTTTCTCGGGCAAATTAAGACTAGCTATCGAAGTTCTATTCCATCTAGGATTGTCTTCTTGATTCTGTTTAATTGTACTATACGATTCACTACAGCTCAGGAGATTAATCTCTTTTTCCGGGACTTCTCCCGCATCTTTCTCGCTACTTTGTTCACTGCTACATATTTCTATGTACTTGCTTTCACTGGGAGCATTGTTTCCTAGTACAACTGGTATTGATTTTGGTATTTCGTAAGCTGCCCTTGGATCCTTTGATTCTTCGCTCTCCAAAGAATCGTCTAGTAGCCAAGAATATTTCGGTCCTATGGCAGGCTTTGAGCTATCTGAGTCTTGAAGCAGTGTTTGAATACTTAAGTTATCTTTGAAGTGATTGGTTTTGTAAGCGTTTCCTGCAAAATTGTAGAGAAAATAATAGCAATAGGATAAGAAAGATTAAAGTAATGCCACATGAGACAAAAGATCTTCTTTTTTTCAGTTGTTTTTGTTTTTCCGCAAATTATTTTTGCGACTGATTAATTTATGAGATCTTTTAAGTATATAAGTACATAATAGATAAATGAAATCTCACCGTGCACAAGAAACTGTCCAGGATTGACGGGACTGAGGGTGGAGTCATCGGTGGTATGCCTGAGCGAGACTATGTGCTCGAGGCAGACCTTGAAACTGGGCCTGGATTCAACGGCGCTCCAACATCTGAGCATCAGCTGGTGCAGTCTGGGGGGACAGTTGAGCGGCTTGGGGAGACGGCCACCGGCTCGGACGTGGTGCAGCACCTCGTTGTTGGTGCGCGCCTGGTAGGGCTGCTGGCCCAGCGACGTGATCTCCCACATCAGGACGCCGAAGGCCCAGACGTCGCTCTGCGACGTGAAGACACCGTCCACGAGGGACTCGGGTGCCATCCACCGAACCGGTAACAGTCCTTCGCCCTCCTGCCAAAAGGGTACGATTAACTTATTCTTTAGTTTCTGCCGTGACCGGCTCTTATAGAACAATTTATTCCTGATATTGTGTAGCAATTTCAAAATTTATATATCCATTTAAAAGAAAATTCGGTTACCCTTAGAAAAGTGTCAGGTTCCGTTTAGATAATTAATACGTATATTGTATATTGTCAAATTTGTGCGCGCTATATATATACCTTGCGATAATAGTCGTTCTTGTAGATATCGCGTGCGAGGCCAAAGTCGCCGATTTTGACGACTCGATGCTCGCGTTCGCGCGCCGATACGAGGCAGTTGCGACAGGCGAGGTCGCGATGAACGAAGTGCAGCTCCTCGAGGTAGCGACAGCCCCGCGCCACATCTTCGCACATCGACAGCAGATCCTGCAGACGAAGCGCTTCGTCATCCGTCGGTTTCAGTGACCTGTTACGAGTGTATAAATCGTATTATATGCTATGCACTTTGGCCGAGACATTTTCGGTTTCGCTGTTGAATCACTTTCTTATAGGTATAGCTAAGGTTTCCTATACACCGCGATATAACAAAATTTTATCAAACAATGAATTTACTGAAGTCCGAGAGTATTTTATTTGTGGCTTAGTAAATAAGGTGCCTGTAATGGGCATTGTTTAAAAACTTCAAAAGTATATTTCGACGAGGAAAAATAATGTTATTTCTTGGAGAATAATTTTTTTTTTTTTAAAACTTGCCTGCTGGTTCTCAGGTAGCTTAGTAGATCACCACCGGGCATAAGCTCGAGAAGCAATAAGGGCGGATCTGTGTCGAGGCAGACGCCCAACAATCGCAGCACATGCTTGTGCTGAAAGTGACTCATGAGCTTTGCTTCTTGCAAAAACTCGTTCTTCTCTTGAGCCGAGGCCCCTTTGCGCAGTGTCTTGATCGCTATCGGGCTCTTCGAGCCTGGACTGTCTATATCCCTCGCGATTCCTTGGAAGACCTAGATCGAATTGTTTCTTTTAGCAAGTGTGGCGTTTGAGATATATGTTTTCATATCTTACCTCTCCAAAAGCACCGCTGCCGAGAAATTTAGCTAAAGAAATTTGATCCCTTTGTATCTTTGGTAGCAGTGAATCGTCCGAATCGGTCTCCACTGCGGCGACGTAAAGGGCATTGGCTTCAACGAAATTCCCTCTTGGTATTTCCCTGAGCGTAGCTAACTCTACATTTGGTTTCGTCTTTATTGGTATCTTTTTATGATCTTCCTTCGCCTTTTTATGGAACGCTGATAATGATGAAAAAAATAAACCTCATAGAATAGATATGTAGGCAAATATTTCTTTGCGATGCATTTTAATTTTAAATTGGCAATACTCACGACATAGACAATAACAGAAGCAGAGTAAAACGATCGTAAGAGCTGGAACACTGAGCCCTAAAATAAGACTGAAGTGTTCTTGAGCTATTACCAAAGCCCTTGTCATTTCCGTCAAATCGACGATAGAACTGATTTCGCTCCAATTGCCGAATCCATAATCGTTCTTGGCTCTTACTCGGAATAAATACTTTTGATGCATATCGTGTTGAATATCCCAGATATATTCAGTTCCTTTGTAAAGCTGATTCCATGTATTCGTTACATTATAGGTTAATTTCGAATCTGTTGTCGGACTTACGACTGTTCCTTCTAAAAAGTACAATAGGGCTTGAGATCCGAGACTTCGAGCTGGTTCCCAACGAAGCTGGTAATTCGAGTTTTGCAGGCTTATCAGTGTTGGAGTTCCAGGGGCTGTTGGGATATCTTCTAAAATTTGTGAAAATGGTTGGTATTGCATCATAAATGCAATTAATATTGAAGCGTGCTTTTTTATACATTCAAAATGGCTTACCAAGTGTTTGAAAAGTAAATCTTCCATCGTCAGGCCAAATAAAGTCCTCAGTATGATTGCGATACCTGAGTACGAGTCTAAATTTGTAATACTCTTTTGCCTTCAAATTCGTTATCTGAAAAGTCAGTCTATTCCTCATTTGAACGTATTTAAAAATAGTCTGCCATTTCTCAACTTCGCTCATGGTAAATTCTAAAGTATAATTTACAACCACTTCCTTCATTAAAGTCCAAGACACATTTAATGATTCCGAAGTGACTCCACTCAATGTTAAATTATTAGGTTCTGGATACATTGTCAAAAGTCTCTCATCGCTTTGACTATAAGCATCTGTGAAGTTTTCTGGGTAAGCTCGGACATGCACCAAATACTCCTGACCGGGTCGAAGAGGTTGCAAAAACGTTGATAGTTCCCCATCTTTAACAGATTTTTCCCCTTCGGGTCTCACCTCATCGACAGGTTTAGTCGACCTCCAAAAGACTTTGAAGCGTACGAAGTCAGCATTCCAGATTTTTGGAGACGACCAGTCAACCACGGCCAAATTTGGCGTCAAAGATTGTACTTGGACGTTCTCGGGTTGCGATGGAATACCAGCTCCTGTTTTTAGCACTAGACCTGGTCCATACTGATCAACGTTCGCGAACTCTTGGTCTCCATAGTAATTGGCTAGTGTTAGTTTGAAACGATATTCTGTATAGGGCTTGAGATCCTTTGCTTCGAATTCCTTCCAATACGTATGATACCTATAACTATAATTTATAAGTTTTATTTATCTGAAGTTCATGCTTATGTAACTATTATGAAAATTAATGCATAATTATGCTATTACATACTTTATCCTGTCTTCGTTCTCGCACACTTCATCATGAGTTCGATTGTCAATGGTTTTCTTGCACTCGGCGACGTCGATGGTATAACGAGTTGCTGGAAGGTTGTACTTTTCGCAACCGAGATAGACTGTGGGTTCAGGTAGTCTCACAGTGATGCTGTTTGATGTTCTGGAAATCTGTTGGACACTGTAAACAGCTCGTTGAGGCATCAAACAGTCAGAATCTGGATAAGGCTGCAAGGACTTGCCGATGGCTCTGATACTCCTTGCGTCGCTTATCGGATAACTCTAGAAATGACAAATGCGCCTGGTTTACGTCAAGAATCGAAGTTATGAATGAAAAACGTGGTTGAAACTAACCTTAACAATCATGTCCTCGGACGTAGTAGTTTTGCCAATGAAGTGAAGCTTACCCGTGTCCATATTCGACCAGTAAATGTTATTCTTATCGGTAGTCAAAGACGTAGGTGGTAAGCCCCGTCCATTGCCAGAACCCAGAACTAAATTGCATATGCAACCCTCAATGTCCGCGATATACAATTCACCTTCCGCGGAAATCCAGTAAACAACTGGAGCTTGTGGATCGGTATTATCAATGGTGAAGACCGGTTGGATGGAGGGCCTAAAGGGACAGGAACAATCTTCTGTGTGGTTGAAAAATGGCTGAACGTTTTCACCGGAGAGGTCAGACTGCATAACGAAACCTAGATTGTTGGTACCTAACTCCATCCAGAATAACGTTCTGCAAATATTCATTGTAATATTTAATTATTTTTGTATAGTATTAATAGAAAAATTCTCGTACAATAATGTAAAATTTCAACTCCTTAAATCTTTTGAACACAAATTTAAAGTATTTAAAAGAAATCTATTATTTGAACAATTTATACAAGCAAATTAGCTTACCCAGTTAGTGGCGCAATGTCGAGATTGACTATCCTTCTATTCCTCGACAGAATCCTCGAAAACTTGAATACTCCAGCCTCCCATACAGTAACATCGAGTTTCATGATATGACTTATACCGGAATCCTCATAGCTCGATTCGGTCCAAAATAAGGTTCTAGATATCCAGTCGGTACACAAACTTAGAGCCGTATTATTCAGAGTCAGAATCTTCGTAATGTTCCTGCCGTCGACATCAGCAGTTACCAACTCCTGCATCTCATTTATCCAATAGATCTTGGACTCGGCAGCCAATTGTGCCACTTCCACGGCTATGTGGCGAGTTATCGTGAGGTTTGTGCGCTGGTCTAGATCTACTTTCTTCACGTCCTCCATAGTTGCGACCAGTAATTGGGGTACTGGATTTTCGTTGTCCGTGGACGTGGAGATCGGATCGGTATTAGGACCCGCTCCGACCTCGGCGTATGCACATACTTGAAAAAAGTATGTGGTGTTTGGTTGGAGATCGTGGATCTTGTATTCTGAAAAGAAGATTAAGAGTATAATAGTATGTTATAAAAAAAAAAAAAAAAAAAAAAGGAAATGGTTGAATTGTTTTGAACATTTTTAATTACCTAACTCCGAGACTGAAACGTTGACAGACTCACAGAGTGCTACTTCTGCATCTTCGACTAAGAACCAACATTGTACTGTGAACCCTAGAATGGGACCGTTTACAAACTCAGGCATATTCCATCTGAAAAATACATTTTCTATTCAGCAAATTAATCTTTCGGAGACACTGATTATGAAATTTCAGCAACATATCATTAGATGACTACTGCTTTAACCAATATTGCTAGCATTAAAAAAAAAATCCAAGCCTCACCTGAATGTGATGAAATGATCAACATGTTCAGCCAACGGATCTTTATAACTTTCAACATATACTCGAGGATCGACAGGCTGACTGGGCACACTTTGAGGCGACCTCAAAACTTTGGTTACCCTCGGTGCCGAGTCCCAATAAGTGTACGCCCTGATCGTCACCTCAAGCAGTGAATACGGCAACAATCCATCGGCATTGGCATATCCCACGGAGTTGCGACTAGTGGTGACGGGTCTTGCATCGACGTTGACGTAGTCAGCGAATTCGACCTCGTAGAAGACGCGACCGTAGCTGGTATTGTTGACGGGCTGCCAGGTGACGTTGAAGTCGCGCCAAGTGCCAACGATAGCGATACTACTCAAGTCCACGGCCGCAGGACGGACGATTAATTGTCCAGCTTTTTCGTGCGGTAGCGGTGGGATGGGTGTTTTTAGGGTCAAGCTCAGGAGAGTGGCGTTGGTGACGACGTTGGCGAGGATGGAGCTGTACTTGCCGTACGCGTCGGTCGTTAAGGCACCATTGGCAGATGTGAGGAATAGGAAGCGATCGGAGATGTAAGAAAGGGAATTGGCTCTCATGTTGCGTACCGTTGATACCTACATGGTAAAGTGAAAAGTATTTATTTCTAAGTATCCTTTTTTATGTACCGCAAAGGGGTTTTTCGTATGAAAATGAAGGATTGAGTTTAAGATTTTACTGACCCCACAGTGCATGTTAAGAGTTAGATATATACATATGCATCTGAAACATAAATTCTGTAAAAATCGATAAATCAACGAACCAACTCTGGGACTATTTCGAAATCGTTCGGCAGCATGTCGGCGGTTAGTGATCTGAATAAGCGATAGTCGCCCTCGTAATCACCGATCACCCAGTAAACGAATCTATTCTCCAGGTCCAGAGTGAGACCAGTGACGTGACGCCCGTCGAAATCCTCTTCGTATCGATATCGGCGTCTACTTTCGCCGTTTAGTCGAGCTACCTCCACGGTACGACTCGTCGACCAGTACAGATTTGCCTCCAAGGAGTCAACTAGCAGCTTATTTACGGTTCCTACCACTGCTATTGGCTCCTGATGCGAGCCATTCAAATTAGACCGGATAATCTGCGAAGAATACGATAGATACAGAATTAAATTTTCTTTAATTGAATTAGGTTTTATATCAAACGTAAGGCTTTTACAATTTATAGTTATATCGCTATAACTTATCTAGAAAACTTACAATTTGCTTGTTTGAATCGGCCCAGTATATCTTTTTTGTGATCCAGTCGATAGCGACACTACTTATTGAATTGACATGTGACTTTACGATCATTTGGTGGCTTGTCGTATTATATTGGTACAGTCTGGAATTGTTACCGACGATAAAAAATAAATCTTCATACCAGCTGATGTCAGTTACAACGAATGAGTTGTCCTTATCTAAATTTGTAGTATTTACTAAAGTTTGGACATTTTCTCCAATTAAGTCGCTTTGCAGAAGACTCGTGTTTGTTGTCCATACGATCGATGCATCCAATTCTTTTCTGAAACATATCAGTTCAATATAGCGATATAAAAAATAACAAAATTATAGCAAGTATACAGAATCATTCTTTTAAAAAATGTATGCATTTGATACTATCGGAAAAATTGTCAAATTTTTTCACGATCACTCACTTGAGCGTCTGAACTTTGAACTCATTGGACCAAGGCCCATCGCCAGCCTTGGTGTACGCGGCGATCTTGATGGTGTAAAGCGAGTGGTCGCGCAGCTCGTCAACGACGTGCTCGCAGCCGTAGATCTCGCGCTCCTGGATGACCTCGCCGTTGATGTCGTCTTCGACATGCAGCGCGTAGGACCAGTTATGCCAGGCACCCAGACTCTGATCTGTGAGCAGTGTCGGCTTGTCCCAAGATATCTTTACCCGCTCGGCCAATACCAGCGCCTGCAGATTGGTGGGAACACCTGTGACTAGTGGTGTTGGTTGATTTTCCTTGTTCAGCGCGTGTATACTTACGAAGTTTTGATCGATTCTGTAAGCAATAAGGGCGATGAGGTTTCATTTTGGTTAAACCGAATGATGTCATCGTTCTCAATGAAATTTTAAAAAAGCAACGGAAAGAAAATGTGAGTATTTATGTTAGAACCTAAGTAATATTACACACTAAGTGTACCTGTTAAATAGAAGATTGTGAAGGTATCTGTAATTATTCGATTGGTAACTTTCGGCAAGAATTTCGACACCGTTAGTCCAATAAAACAATCCGTTCGCTGCAGATATAGAAGTTACATTTTTGAATTTGGGCTGTTTGGTATTCACTCGGATGTCGATTACGACTTTGCCATCCAAAGAAACGGATCTAATGGTATTTTCGGACTGATATGCCACTAGCAGTCGCCTGTTTCTATAATCTACCATGAAAGATCCCAAATGCTGTTTTTTCACAATTTCTTCTGGCTGAAAAGAAATTAAAGATCCAAGCACTTTGAGTAATTTAATTGATTTTAAAATAAACTTTTGACAAGATTCATACCTGAGCCTCAACTTCCTGTCCAATATCTGCCAAATCAACCCTATAAATGCCATCAGCGTTCCTCCAAAACAAAAATCCATTGAGTGGGTCCACTTCCAATCTGGTCGGTTGACTAATCAGCCCCGTCAAAAGTCCCGTCAGATGCCTTCCTTCAAAGTCACACCTGACGATCTCCCAGTATCCCGTAGTGTCGTTCGTCCCAGCGACGTACAGTAGCGAATTTAGCCAATCGACCGATACTGTCCAAGGTCTAAAGTCGGTGCTATTAGGCTCGAGTAATAGACTAGCCTCGATGCTCGCGTTACTGGTTTGGCCGAAGGATAAGCGAAACAGACGATCGGCAGAGTCGCTTATAAACAGCTGCGAATCGGATACGAGGATGGAAGTGTCGCGGATGCGCTCCGCTGCTTCGAAAAGCACATTCGTATTGACTAGAACGCCCGCGCTCTGCTGGACTATGGAGTAATCACTCACGATTATCAGGTTTGGCTTCTCCGAGGAATTCGCTGAAATTTGGTGAATAAAGAAAGTATGATTTAATGTGTTGAATGTGCGTTTTCTATTTCCTGATTAAGTGTAACACTTTGCATTCTAATACCTTCTGGTTCATTAAGCGTCAGAACAAAGGTAGACGTAGCCGGTCCCTCGCCATCTTCGTTTCTCATAGTCAAAGTCACCGAATAATTAGTATTTGCTTCGAGATTTTGAAACATAAATGTGTCTTGCGAAACTGGAATGTCCTAAAAATAAATTATTCTATATCACTATTGTTATAATTTCAATGTATACAAGCTATATGCATTATTCTGTTTTATTGGGAATCTCAAGAATCACCGTAACGATACAAAGTCAAAGTAAACTAGAGTTTATACTTTTAATTGAAATGCTTCGTGGCCATCATGTTGCAGTCGCAGTACGTAGGAGAAAAGTGGCCCGTTGGTGAACGAACCCGCCTTCCAATTCACATAGATTCTCGAGTGGTCGATAGCTGCTGCTTTCAAAATGACGGGTGCAGAAGTCGGCGGGCCGCTTGGAAATGTGAGAATCGATAGACTGGACTGGGAGAAAATTGGCTTATCGTCTTGTAGATTCGACCTCAGTAGTATTGCCAAACGAAACTGAAATTGATTTTTATTCGGGTCATTTGAGATTGTGATCTTTGGGAAACAACTTTAAAAGGATATACAATACGAAGCGATTAAGAAAAATGTAACTTTTATGACGACAATATTTTCAGTCTGTTATTGATCTATCATTACTGTGATCTTCGCAGTTGATTACTTGAAACAATAGTGAGAAACAAAAATTAGGTTCGAGTATATAAAATATTGATTTACCCTGTATCTCGTATAAGGCTGTAAATTGTGAATGAAAATTTGATTGTTTCCATTCCAATTTTGACCGCTGCAGTATTGCCAATCTTTTTCTCCGTCTTCGTATTTCCATTGCGCGAAATACAGTATTTTAAGATCGTATCGTTTTAAATTTGAATTGGTCCATTTCAGAGTAAGCGACGTTGCTGCCAACGAATCTTCGACTAGAATTGGTGTGGGTGGCACTCCGATATCAACTGTAATAACGTTTACATTTTGTTTGCGTGTATCATAATATTTTCAATATGATTAAAGAGTACGTACAAAATAATAATACTTGAATGAAAAATTTCAAAATGATTTCAAAGTACTCTGGTAGAAAATAGAAAATTGACGTGTTTGACTGGTCAACGTACTAATCAAAGGACAATGTTTTGTTGTACTTTCGAATGTTCTATATCACGAATTATATTGTTCAGTTTTGAACTAGTTTTCAGTTATATAGTCTAGTTATTATGCAGGCTCCAGAACCAGAGATAATAGTGAAAATTCGATATATATATAAAATCCAGCTAAAATAGATTTTATTATTGGGACACTTGGGGCTTAAAAAAAATAAGGATTTGGTTCTTTTCGCTGGATCCTATGAAGTTGCCTATAAACATACAGCACGAAACTGCCGAATAATACATGGCGTCAGAGAGTCTAACCTTCGAAACTCGTCCCATCCATAAACAGTCTTCCAGCGGCCAGAATAGATAAGAAAACCATCTCAAACCTATACACCAGCCCCCTGTTCAGTTTTGGAAACGTAATGCGAGAAAACGAACGAATCCAGCATGTCGGTATCGTCGAGTGTACAGGGCTCGATTAGATCCGTCAATAAGCGTCCGATAAGCTCTATAGAAGCGCGTCGCCGAGAACAGTCATTCAAGGATTACGAGAGAATTTTGGAGGAGCTCCAAATAACGTTTGCGGAACGATGGAAGGTCAACGTGCCGGCGAACAATGCGTTCAATGTCGACAAATTCGATAGGATTCGGACACTGGGTACAGGAGCGTTCGGACGTGTTATGCTTGTCAAGTTCAGACTCGACTCGACGTATCATGCGATGAAGATCATGAACAAGGCTAAGCTTGTGAATATGAAACAGGTCGAGCGTGAGAGACTATTGTTTTTGTTGTGATATCGGTAGTAGCGAGAGATAAATGCTAAGGTTAATGTAGAAGCGAGTTTTTTGGATATTGTTTGTTGCAAGTATATGTGTATAGTTATTCGATATCCGGTCCATGGGAAGGTTATTATTTTCACTTGACTTACAGTATCGATTGTCAAGAATCGTAATCTTGATTCTACATTAATCTTGGCGCGCCATAAATTACAAAACTGATAAATATATAAATCGACGGTGGTGTCCAGCTTTAAAAATATGTGTCAACACTCGCAGTGGCAATAAAAAGTTTTCGTATCGACTAAAAACAGATCGAGCACACACACAACGAGAAGCGTATCCTTCAGGCTATGCGCTTCCCCTTCGTCATCTACCTCGAATTCTGCTTCAAGGACAACTCCTACATCTACATGGTGCTGCCGTTCATCAACGGCGGCGAGATGTTCTCGCATCTGCGCAGAATGGGCAAATTCGAGGAGGGCCTCTCGCGGTTTTACGGAGCCCAGGTCGCCATGGTCCTCGAGTACCTGCACAAGTGCAGTATCGTCTATCGGGATCTCAAGCCCGAGAACATACTCATCGACAATATGGGATACATAATGGTTACAGATTTTGGATTCAGCAAAATGATCGATAACAGGGAAGATATGCCAATCTAAAACAGATTATAATGTGGGGCACACAGGCTTTTGGATTTAGTTTCCTTTTGATTCTTCTTTTTTGTTTGTCCATCGGAGACTGGAGCCGGATGGAAAGTAATCGGTTGTGTTTATTGCAGGACTTGGACGCTCTGCGGTACGCCCGAATACCTGGCGCCCGAGATAATCCTGTCCAAGGGCTACGGCAAATCCGTGGACTGGTGGAGCTACGGCGTGCTGCTCTACGAGATGAGCGCCGGTTACTCGCCCTTCCATTCCCACACGCCCATGAAGATATACGAGAAGATCACCTCGGGCAAGTATCGATGTCCGCACTTCTTCAACGACGATCTCAAGGATCTCGTGAAGAATCTCCTGCAGGTGGATCTAACGAGGAGATACGGAAATCTCAAGGGTGGCTCGATGGACATCAAGAAGCACAGGTGGTTCCAGAAAACCGACTGGCTACAGATTTACAATAGATCGATCGTGCCCAGCTTCGTGCCCGTCTGCAGTAGTCCGGGTGATTTCAGCAACTTCGACAAATACGAAGAGGAGGAGCTGATAGTCAGCAGCGAGGATAGGTACGTCAAGGAATTTTTTGGCTTTTGAACGAAAGCTAAGACTGACGGCGAATACGAATTAAAGATCTGCAAAGTGTGTTTTGCAAAGGGCTGTCGGATATCGAGTGGCTAGAAATTGTGCGATTATAGACTTATTGAACATTTTATGTATAAACAATAATCGGAGAACAGCATCATCGCCTCTGTCGTCTTGTGCTCAGTCAATATTGGCAGTTATTCCAACAGCGGCAATCGGTACAAACTACAGTTTTATTTGCTCACGTGTACGTTTATGTTTGTTCTACAAATAGTATAGTGATCCATAAATAAGCTGTTATGAAAAGTTGTACATGTTATATATTATGAAGTAAATATAATGGTAGCTTTATTAGAACAAGTAATGAGTCTTTGATGTACAAAAATTTCTATCCGTACCTATATACACAATTATGGAAAATAACCTTTGTACGTACTTAAAAATCATATAATAATTAACAAATATTGCGGTTACGCATCCTCACCTTTCAATTGTTGAAAATATCGTCTCATGGCATTCTGACAGCCGATTGTACAGTAGAGCTCCTTAACCGATAATAACTTTTGCGTCCCATTCTAATGAATGAAAGAGAAAAGAAGTTATATTACACTGTGGAAGCGGTGGCATTTAATTGCTATATAGTAATGTACTAATTGATAAATCCGTTTGAGATGACTTACGCATACTTCTTGACAGCTAGAGTTGAGCGCCCGTTCCCATATAACACAGCCGTTGGAACACTGTGACATTTTCGTATATTTTAGCATGTGAATACATTAGTAAAATTATATATCTTAAAAACTATGAAAGTACAATTATTCTATATTGCGAAGTTAACGAGACCAACTACAAAATTTCTCTTATCTATCAATCGATAGAGTTTCTCCATCCACTGTCAAATTCCTCCTCTCCTACATACCAAAATCATGTATGCAACCACGTATGCACAAAACGCTCGCCTCTACACCAGCGAGCATCGTTGCGAAAGAAAAAAGTGAAAATTGTTTTCTAATTGCATACACCGACTCGCACCGCAGAAGAAAGGGAGAAGAGGCGAAAAAAAGAAAGAACAAAAAGAAAAACAAACGTTTCTGCACAAGCTGTCGACGCGCGCACAGTTCTGACATAACGCTGTCGCACGGCAATTACGCGATTTCCTGTCCCAAAGTTCACGCACTCGCGCTTGCATATCATATATATATATATATATATATACACGCGAGTCAATTGAAGGCTCACGAAAATTGTCGTATATACACAGCGTACATAAACACGAGAGTATAGTATTTGAGTGTATATAGCTATCTGGACTTTCGCATGTCCATTCAAGCGCTCGTAGCGCGTGTATACGCTGCAGTTTTCCATTCATGTCGAGTGAAGCACGCTTTTTCCTGGGACTTTATACACGCGAACATTTCATTGATTAAACGAGTTCTTCGTGCGCACATATCGCTTTGGTAAATAGTTTAAAATAAAGGAATACTGTGCAGGATTCGAAGAATACTATATATCTTTATTAATTTCATGCACGAGATGAACACACTTATAGCAACGGTAAAGAAGCAGTGAGTAACCGTACTGAGCTGATTATTATATTCATACATAGTACAAACATGAGAAATTCTCGTTCGCCTATAATTGTACGTATCCCGAGTCGAAGTTAAAAATGCTTTTCCAAACTCTTCCGGGAAAACGACAATTCGTCCGTACGCACCAATTTCGCGCGTCATAAAGTGCTAATGATTTTATTTTGTATGTTAGTTTTATTTTTCCTGCAAAAAAGTCTCTTCCGTCGCGACATAAATCAGGACTAATGTGCATTTATATATACCTTAAATAACGGTATAATGGAAAAAGACGTGGACCCTGAAAGTGTTGCGCAGAAAAAATCAGAGAAAAAAAAAACGACTGTGACCTTTGAAACGCACTTTTTTTCAGGCGTCATTGTTAAAGAGTCTAGCGCGGCAATATAGTCAAGATTCTCGTACGAGAATTAATCACTACCAGGTTTCGTCGAATCGGCCGTAGATTTATTTTTACTTCTAATAAGCGCATAATAATTAGATTCTAAGCTGCAGCCAGCTAATCATTTTGTTTGCAGATTACCTCGTTTGCGCGCTGCACATTCATAGAGTATTCGCGTTTTAAAATTATTCTTCCCAGAAAAACCTTCGTTGTCTATCAGCTGGCACGCCAGCATGTATATAAGATATCCTGTAACAATGGAAATTTCTAATTCTAAATTTCCAGCAGTAGCAGCTGTGTAGGCTGTTTATCAAAGTCGAGTGTCCTATCGGGTTTAGCTAGGCAGTTGCTCGCTATCTCTCTCCAATATGACTTGACAGGAGCTATATATATATATATACATTATATACGTTAAAGTTCTCGGGGCTGATCGCTCGCACGCGCTCGGGGTCTTTTTTTTCTCGTCTCTCCTCCGAGCGCGCAATTGACTGAACGCCGGAAGTTGGTCTATTGTCTATATAAACGCCAAGAGTAGGGGTCGTCTCTCGGCTGTCTATATATACACATATATACAGTATATATATA